>JAECUM010016542.1:0-50058 GCA_016617855.1 Megalonaias nervosa | reverse complement strand
ATGCCTGAAAATGGCAGTATACCAGACAGCTGGCATTTTCACCAGTCAAGGTTCTAATATGATAACCCTATCTACACCTTGATGGACTGAATAGATATTCTGGTGTTTTGTCCAAGCGACATCTATTGGATTTCAGGAGTTGCCTCCCTTACTACAGAATGCCAACTGACCAATAGCATGGTGCATTGTACATTGGCTGAAAATGATGGAGGCAATTGACCTAAGATGTATACTTTGTAAGTTTATCATTGAATGTATGACAATGTACCAGAGGGAAGCCATTACAGGTGTATTTGAGTGAAAGTTATTTGTGCAAACATGGAGCGGGAGTGGAAAATTGCTTATTTATCTGTCCATTCAAGTTGTGTACTCCCTTGTCTCTATCATGTAGGAAGAGTGTTCAAATTTGATTAACTTAATTTTGATTGGATGTTGTGGCTTGCCACCACCTCCAATGAAATTCACAGACCCAAAGCACAGAAATATCTGCTCAATACATCAAGGTGTAGATAGGGTTATCACTTTGGAACCTTGGCTAGGAAAGACGGACAGCCGGATGCCTTACAATGGCTATATGCCTGACAGTTGGATACCTTATAATGGCAATATACCAGACAGTTGATGCCTGACAATGGCTATATACCCAATAATCAGATGCCTTACAATGGCTATATACCAGTCGGATGCTTTACAATTGCTACATACCTGACAGTCAGATGCCCAACAATGGCTATATACCAGACAGTCAGATGCCTGACAATGGCTATATACCAGACTGTCATTTGCCTGACAATGGCTATATACCAGACAGTCAGATGCCTGACAATGTATATATTCCAGACAGTCATTTGCCTGACAATGTATATATTCCAGAGAGTCATTTGCCTGACAATGTATATATTCCGAACAGTCAGATGCCTGACAATATATATATATATATATATATATATATATATATATATATATATATATATATATATATATATATATATATATTCCAAACAGTCAGATGCCTGACAATGTATATATTCCAAACAGTCCAAGTCTATATAGTATAGAATTCTAAATAAGAGCAACTTAAAATTTTTGAAAATCCCTGCAGGATTATATATTCAGCTACATTATGCAGATTTTTCTATGACAGTATTTTAATAAGAATACGGGTTTCTACTGTATTCTTAGCACATGCTCACAGCTAACGAACCCAAGAGATAAAAAAAGCTTGCTATCGCATCAGTAGGAAGGATGTTGGGTCAATGCCGAGGTCACGCCAAGGGCAGTATCGTGAAGACCCCGGTTTCATTCGCTCTAATAATTAACACAAGCACATATCACAGCTTCTGAATACAAGCACATTTTATCATAGGTCTATTATAGGCCCCAATTTTTACTGATGTTATATATTCTGTTTACTAAACCCGAATATCATAAATATTGGACTAAATTCTGTGCAATACAAGTTAACATCATTGTCCATAGTCACATATCCTAGTCACGCAAGCCAGAGTTGAATAACTTGTTGCGACTCTGTACAATTTTTTAAGTCTTTCTGTATAAAATTACCAGTTATTACGATTCTTACTATATCAGACCTCACTGCAATTTTTCACACATCAACAAGTGGTATCTTCAAAATTTCATAGGCTACATATTGCATAAGCTTTCCACATGTTGAATTCAGAAGGATATTTATTGAAATATTCCGAATGAAGTCTTTTTTAGTTGGGTATGAATTTAGTCCCTACACCGTACAGAAAAGGAGAAGCCTGAGAGAACCACCATACACAGATTTGTATAATTAGTCTATGCAACAATTGTGGGTAATAACAATACAAGCACTGCGTCTGATTTTCATTATGCTATGTTTAATTTTATTTTAAGAGGTACAGTTTGCGTGATTAAATCGGAAACGGCCATAATGTATTGCCCATGTAAACGGTTGTAGGGTAAAATTATTACTATCGATAGCAACAGGGGATGATTTTTTTTCTTCAGAATTATAGAATATATGAAAATGAAATTTTTTTTTTTTTTTCCGTTGCACAATTTCAGTGTTCAGTTATCAAAAGTGAGCCCATCTTTATAATATATATTTGAAACACACAGGAGGCTTTCAAACACCGTCCACCATTTTTAATATTGGTCTTGGGCACAAGGGCCCGTTACATAGAAAATTAGGAGTTTCCGTCAGTGTGTCGAGGGCTGGGAGTCTAACCTGTAACAGTGTTATATTGTTACAGGTTAGATCCGGGGCTCTCGATTCATTGACGGAAACTCCTAATTTTCTTTGTAACGAGCCCCTGTGGTCTTGGGTGGTTATATGCAACACCCAAATCACCCACCAAATCTATCCAAATCCACCACCAACTCCATCCAAATCCACCCAAATATAGATCTTATATTATTCATATACAAAAAGAATTTGTTCTTAAGGCATATATATTACACGAAAATATCAGAAGAGTATATAAGTTGCAATAGATGGTAATAGAATGTCGGGGTTTTTTTTAATTTACACAAGATGGTTCTTTATTCTTTCTGGCTGAAATAAGTATTTAAAAATATAGATATGAGCTGTCATCTTTAGAATTGTTTTCTTAAAAAAAAAAAAAACATTTTTAATATTTACAATAACGAAAATTTAATATATATCTTTGAAAAACATTTTGAAACTTTTCATAAATCATGCCTGTATGTATGGCTGACTATAAAACAGTAATGTATATAAGCTGACCCAAGACTTGTATAGATTTTTCATGCAAATTATATTTTCTTTGCATTATAATATTTAAATATAATAAATAAATTGTGTAAAGATTTACTGATGAGTAACATATAATTAAAACATACATTTTACTGTTAATCACTGAATTTTCAAATTGTGAGTAAAATCACTAGCCAGTAAACCATCTTATTTTATTTTCATTCTAACCTTTGAAAATTTGGCACATATTAATAATCCTAATTATTCCATGTAAATAATATATAATCCATTAAACCTTGATTTCTGAATAGAATTGCTCTTACATTAACACATATATAATATAATAATACCTCCATGTAAACAAAGATCACAAAGCATTATAATTTGTGTTATAGAATGGTAAATTCAGTAAATGGGACATGAAACAACAGAAGTGCCTTAATTATAGTGGCATTGCTGGAACAGTAAGTCATTCAATAGAAGAGGGTTATCTTTTCAAACACAGACACATGGAATTTGTTATGACAATAGCCATAATTAGATATCTCTTTTAACTTTGATGTTAAACTATAATGGGGAACACACAAACTGCCAAAATATTTTAATGAGATAATTAGTGATAATTTTATTGATCTGAGACTTTGAATTATACCTTTGATAATGAATACAAGCATATAAGAAACAGTTCTCAATGACTGACACATCTGTTGCTTAAAAGCTCTAATTAGGTATCATTAAGTTCTCATAGTAGATAAAAACAATGGCTAATAAGTGTGTTTCTAGGTTTTCATGTGGAGATTGGAAATTAAGTTAAGTCTCTGATTGTATTGTGTGTGTAATGGGTTCAGAATGGTTTCATGGATAGTGTCAAACCATTAGATGTGATGAACTTGTTGAATGGTCTGCTCTTAAACTGATTTGTTTGTGTATCATGTCATTTGATAAGTGGTGATGGAACGGACTTTGACTATCTGTTGGGTATGCACCATTTGAAGCAGGTAAGCACCATTTGAAGCAGGTAAGCACCATTTGAAGCAGGTAAGCAAAGTATGATATTTTAGACCCTCTGCACAAAATTATCAATACCTATTTCAATTTTTCAATGCTTGGAAAACATTGTTCCACGTCACAAGATTTTTCACTCCTTGATTGTGTGCAGTAGAAAGTCCCATTTCTTAAATCATTCCAGATCCCTTACATATGTGTTTTAGTAGAAAGTCCTTACATATGTGTTTTAGTAGAAAGTCCCTTACATGTGTTTTAGTAGAAAGTCCCTTACTTATGTGTTTTATTTATAGAGCATTTTAATTATAGAGTAAACTATGTTAAAACTAATTTGACATATAAATCTTTCAGCATGGATTGGTGCATTTTTTTCTTTTGGAGGAAGTCACAAATAATTTTAAATTATGATTTTTTTTCTTAAATTATAATTAAGACATCAGTTAAATATAAATTAGTGTGAAATTATAAGTTTCATCTTGTTAAATCAATGTCAGTGTGGTTAATTACAAATGAATCACATGACAACCATGATTGACATTACAGTGGGGCCCCGGCTTATGAACCTAATCGGTTCCCGGACGGCGTTCGTAACCCGGGGTGTTCGTAATCCGAAACACGTTTTCCCATAGGGTCCCATTGTTAAATTTTTAATCCGTTCCCGAGCCAAAAAAAAATCGCCGAAAATCACTGCTACATTAAAAAAAGATGAAAAAAGGAGCACTCACACAACACATACACAACACATACATAGCAATAAAACACACAAACACACTCAAAAGCCACAAAAACAACACAAACATGACACAAAAATAAACACAAGAACACCACAGACTCCTTTTCTCACCTTTTTTCACTCTATTTGAGTAGAGGCAGCCATATGTGAGCTCGCGTGTTCGAAATTTTGCATGCAAGCAAATGGCGGTTCGGTTCGTAACCCGAGTCACCGTTCGTAACCCGAGTCATTTTTTGGCGGGCCTGGAATTTGTAACCCGGATCGTTCGTAACCCAGGGCGTTAGTAATCCGGGGCCCCACTGTATCTGTCATGAAGTTCCTTTGATACTTATTTGGAATAATAATTAATTGGAATTAATGAAATGAAATGTATGCATTTAAATTGTATAGGAGCAGAATTCATAGATTATAATAACAAGAATACACTTAAAACATTTCTTTTCAAATGTCATATGGACCTTAGATTATATAAATACATTATATATCACGGTGCAATTCTACACATTTTTAATATTTGTAAAAAAGACTATATCGGCTATTGGTAACACCAGTTTTAGTCCTTAACCATTAAAACAACATGTAATTATATAACTGTAGCAGCATGAAACTGCAGAGTAATAGTTTTATAAAATAACCTGCACATGTCGCAGCCAGTGTCAATTAACTTGCCTGGACCCTGACCCATGCCCTGTAAGACTTATCACTTAACTTCATATTGGTTCCTATCATTAAATTGTGTGAAAATTGGATATGCAAATCCCACGAGTTAAAAGTGACATTCATAAAAAGTTGAACTTGAATTGGTAATGCTCATTGAAATATGTTTATGTTTAAAGTTTCAAGATCAGTTGGCCTTTAATACAGATAAGCTAAAAATGAATATAAAATGAATCATATGAATTGTTGATTAAAATCATATGAATTATCGATTAAAGATGACATGTCAATCATTATATTGACAAGAAGAGTGCTGCACATGTAGATGCTGTGGTTGCCATAGAGAAATTGTTCAAGGCTAGTTATGAACTGGTTTCACATGCAGAGTTGGCTTTTCCATCACACAAAATCAATGAAACCACAAGACATCTGCTGGAAGAGTATGTTCACGACATTAGTCGTGATTTCATTATTACCACAGGCAACAGAAACTGCCTTTATAATGCAACCTCACTTCTCCTTTTTGACAATGGAAACAAGTCAGTAGAGTTTAGATACCATACTTGTTTGAAAATGGTAGATAACTCATCAAGGTATATGGACCACCCACAGTGCAGAGGGATCCAGTGTTCATCACCAAGTTTTGAACAGTCGAGCAACAACTGTGCAGCCATTTGGGGATTCTTGTCAGCCTGGACAATCAATGTCATTCATCAATCTATAAGGATAATATATCCTTCATTCAGTAGTGTGAAAGACATGGCCTACACTTCACTAAATATGACATTTCAGCCATTGAAAACAGCTCCAGTGAGTTATTCATCCATACATATACTGTGGTATAGCCAGTGTGAAGTACCAAAAGATGGAACGTGGTATTCGGTGAACCAAATCACAGATGTTGTCAACTTGTGTACACAACTACAAAACACCCAGTACCAGAACATGAAAATGAATTTGAAATTCCTAAAAAGAGAAATGATGTACACTCAAATTAGCCATTCAGATAAGTCGGACTTGTGTCTCTCCATTACATCCATATCAACTGATAACAGGGACTCCATTACATCCATATCAACTGATAACAGGGACTCCATTACATCCACATCAACTGATAACAGGGACTCCATTACATCCAGATCAACTGATAACAGGGACTCCATTACATCCATATCAACTGATAACAGGGACTCCATTACATCCATATCAACTGATGATAACAGGGACTCCATTACATCCATATCAACTGATAACAGGACTCCATTACATCCAGATCAACTGATGATAACAGGGACTCCATTACATCCATATCAACTGATGATAACAGGGACTCCATTACATCCATATCAACTGAAGATAACAGGGACTCTGATGTTGATGAGGATATGGCAAGCAGACCAAGCAAAATCAAACCTGCCAGTAAATTGGGTAGTTTTATGTCTAATGACAAAATTTTGGATGTTATATTAAATACAGAACAGCTGGAGAGCTTGTCCCTTCTGGAATAAAGAACGTTTCTGTGGTGACTGAAAGCAGGCCCAAAAGAATGGAAAGCATGACTTCCTGAATGACTGTGGCATGGTGAATTGGAAGTCAACTGTGACTTTAAATCAAAATTTTATCATAGAAGACATAGGTGTTACATGTCTAGGCTTGTACAGAAGTAACAAAGAAAACAGTGAAGCCAACAAGCTTTGTAAAATTTAACAAAATAATTTATTTCCTTAGAAAACAAGGTAAAAATATGAAAAAGGACTTACGGTTTGTGAATCTAATCCTAGAATTAATAATATAAGTCATATCACTAAAAAGTTCTAAATGAATCAAAGTTCGAATCCCAATGAAGTTCCAGGATGGAAGGCGATGACATCTTCTATAACCTGTTTTGTGTTGTCGTGTCAACAGTTCCTTGTTGAATCATTAAAGTTAATATTCAGGCTTTAGAATTCCAAATAATTTCCAATAAATGTCTTTGTCCAAGAATTCTGATGAAGAACACTAGATGAAGTCTTCAGGGAAATTAATTATTTTTAAATAAAAACTCAATTCAGACTAGCAACAACAAAATAATACCTTCGAGCCCGAAGGTATGAATTATGACTGACTAGAAAAACACTACAATATGTCACTTTAACTCCACTTACAACACAGAATGGACCACGTGATAGGGTCATTTGATCACTTACCTTCAAGAGTCTTAGTAACATCATATGTCAATTATCACATCCGCCATGGATGAATTCGATTCTACCTAACGAATCTTACTATAAGATTGAATGAAAATTTTAAAAAATTGTTTACATAGAACTGACATGCAAGCCAAGTATGACCTTGATTACGATCAATGATTTTCACTCTAGGAAAGAAATAAAAAAAAGTTGTTTACCAGTTCTGAATCAAGGTCCGGAACTAGGTCAGCTAAAAATACAGTGTAGCAATACTGGTTATTTACCAGGTCAAAACAGAACTAACTGAATTTTCCAGAAAAATGTCAAATCCAGTGAATAAAGTTATCATTACAATAACATGTAATGAAATAAAAATAAAATAAAAAATTTAAAACTAACTCACAAGTAATTAAATGACATATACATAACATAGGAAACAGTCTGTGGAGCATTTATTAAAAAAACAAACAAGATTGCTTTAAAAAAAGTCCAAAATAAAGTTACCTACAAACCTCTATCACCACAACTACAGCCAACAAGCATGTTAACACTGCACAGATACTACACAAGACTGATGGCAGATGAGTCTTACAAAAAATGCATTACAACTATTGTCCCCATCCCAGAGTTTATGATGCATAAAAAACTTTGTATTAGTGGAGTTTTGCGGTAGCATGCCAGCCATTAGAAAACCCCAAGGTAACTCAAATGCCTCAGACAAAGAACCATAGAGACTGATGAACCTAGTCATTGAAAAAAGCTACCAAGATGGCAAAAGCCAATAATATTGCCACTGTGTGTACCCGATTAAGGGAAGAAGTTTTTCTACACCCAGTTCAGCAAGACAAATACGGGACAAAATACATAATGAGGATAAAAAGATAACAAACATTAACGGACAAAGCCCCAGGTTAAACATAGCAAATGATGTAATTGCAGTAATTAGTGGGCTTCACACTAATGCATGTATCCAGGAGGTCATTTTAGGGAAAATGAAAGTCCTGTAGTTATTATTTACATAGATGGCCAGATGACAGACATAAGATGTAACAGTGGGGGAATTAAGTCATTAACCCCTTATAATACTAATAATAATAATAATGAGGACTTTGTATAGCGCCTAATCTTTAGAAGCTCTAAGTGCTTTACAACATTTGACAACACTTTAAAAAACATATATAATGATATGATTACAAAAATAAAAACAAACACCACGAAATTAGAAAACAGAAAACCTGCTGTAAATATTTAAGGTAAGGAAACATTATTAGGTCTTTAAGTCTGTTCTTGCAATTGAAATAGGTGAGTTTTAAGAGTGCTCTTGAATGAGATCACTGTGTCTATGTGTCTAAGTTCAGTGGGCAATTTGTTCCACGTTGCTGGGCCCTGGTATGCAGAAGAACTTTGTCCATATGATTTCATTTTCATAGTGGGAATAATGAGAATACGAGTATCAGAAGAGGAGCGTAAGTATATTGCTGGTGTGTACACATGGGTGAGGTCGGATAGGTATGTTGGACTGGAGCCCGTCAGTGAAACGTAGCACAGAGAACAAATTTTGTGTTTATTTCTGGATCGAATGGATAGCTAGTGTAGGGTACAGAGCAGGGGGGAGGCGTGCTCTGATCGTGGTACTCTAAGGATGATCCGAGAAGCTGTGTTTTGAACTTTTTGAAGTTTCTGGAGTAGATACTGAGACGAACCAGACAGAATTGAGTTACAATAGTCCAATCTTGAAAGTACTAAGGAACACACAAGTGTTTTAGTGGCATCAGCTGAAAGATACTTGCGAATGGAGCTGATGCCTCATTTACGCATCAGGAGGTAATTGGTATTATAGAAAAGTGACAGATGTAGCTCTACAATGATACCATATAATCTGGACATTCAAGTTGCACTACAAAATACAAAGGGATAAACTTAATTTTTTGGACCTGATTTTTTTCCACCAAAAATTCCCGTGGTCGGAATCTGATTTTGTATCCTGATTTTAGACTTTTTGGACTCCGATCTAAGGCAGACTGGTCTGAACTGCACACAGATAGGTGAAGCTTTGCAAAAAGTAGGATAAGATGGGCATTTGGAATAAAGAGTGGTCTTGATATGACAATGATGGGTCTGTTAAGCAGAAAAAAAAAGAACTCCAACTTGTACCCTTCTGCTCATGCACAAGCGAAATAGGCAATGAAAAATGATGTGTCTAATACAACTAGGTATTAGGTTGACTGGAAATCTCTTGGAAGTCAATTGTATTAGGATGTATTCAGAAATAGCCCTCAAAATGTGTTTCCTACTCGCATTTCAGGTGAAAACGACAAAAACCTCCAGGGGTTAATGAGTTAACAGGAGTGTTTTAGGTATAGATAGAACTTTTCATTTAGGTCGGTTTTATGATACAGCTGATGAACCCATCAGTTCCCCCATATGATGGGATCTTGTATGATAAATTTTGACATGGAGGGACACAAGTTATCGAAAGTTTTGCTCCTAAGATTGGAAAGGGGGAATTCACCATCGGCAATGATGAAATAGAAGGCATAACAAATGAGCTGAAGTCAAAATTCCAAAATGCTTAGTTTAATCTTTGTTCCAGACACATAAAGGACAATATTAAGAGACATTTGGAACAAAATGGGACCTCACTTACAGACAGAGAAAGGGTTATAAATATTATTTTTAATGATGATTCAGGGATTGTATTTGACAGTGACAATGTTGAATTTTTATATCAGATCTTTAACTTAGATCTTTATTTCACTAATAACAATCATTTCAAAACTTATTAGGAAAGATATCTTTGTCAAAAATTAAAAATTACATTTGTGTACCATTAAGGGATTCTATAGTAACTCACCTTTGGACCAACAACAATAGTCAACAATGAACCACAGACTCAAATCAGCATATAATTAGAAACTGTCTGTATTCCCAGAACTAATCAATAATATAGAGAAAATTATGAAAAAATCAACTTCTGCACCTACATTGTGCCCTTTACTGAAAGGGTGATTTTAAATTACACAGAGCTATGATGTCACATGCTGTTGATGTATCAGACTGGCACGATATATCACCAACAGAAAAGGAAAAGTGAATGAAAAAGTTCTAGCATCAGTACCCGAAGAACCAAGCAGAAACTCCGAATTTGTTTAAGCTACAAATGTTAAGTTTAGATAAAAACACCAGACAAGGTGGGAAAAACTCTGGTCAGTGAGAGAAAACAACTTTGGTATGTAAGTGTATGCATTTATCACCAAATGTAGCATTTCCCAATTTTTCTCCAAATAAATATTTTGCTTCTTAATTGTCAAAAGTGGTTCTGTGTTAATTTTGTTGCAAATGCAGATGTATTTTACTTATATGTTCATGGGGTCTATGGTATTTTAATTCATAAGGTATAATGTTCATTGTTTTTATTTAAATTATTTTCTCCGACGATACATTACACTTATTTAACTTAATTTCCTCTTTTTAACCATGGAAGTAAATAAAAAAACAATAGCAAGACAAATAACACATATTATGCCTTATTAATTGACGATGACTAAATAAAAGGAACATACTCATTGAACATCTTTATAGTTTGAAATTGCTGGTATTTATTGCTTTTCTTCTACATATGAATCCTTTTTATTTGTTTCTTTTTTTGTACATGTACTATGATTGCATGTTCAGGGGATATTCTATATTTATTTATTTTCTTTTATAGATTATGTTATTATTTAAGAGGTGCAAATCTTGTTAACATATGGTGATGCACACCTGCCCCAGATAATAAATAGTCTTTTCACTTTTATTAGTTTGTGTTTTACAATAAATAAACAAAGAGGCTGGTAAAACTCTTGAATTTTAATAAATTTATTAAACATCAAAATAAGCTCTAGTCACACCACCACATGGTACCAGTTGGAAACATCAATACATGATAGTTAACATGACACAGCGATTTTGTGTATCTGGTTAATTTAGGTATAAATCAACATTTATGATATCTTTGTCACCCTAAGAACATACGCTTGTATAAAATGCAATTTGTGGTAATTTTGTATAAAATGCAGTTTGTGGTAATTTTAGTATATTTGTGCAAACACGAATGCACAAATACATGTATGCCTTTAATACCTGTGATATGCAATATCAACAAGGTACTTGTTTTGTGGGGTATTGCACAACAGTGAAAAAAACAGAAGAAATTCTAAATATTGAAAACTTATGTCAATATAAACAAATTTTAAAAAATTGAAAAAGGAATTTTTGATAGATATAAATTATACACAACATCGTCTTAAAAAAACAAAAAAACATGCTATGCTGTGCAAAGAAAGTTTTAACCATCTACTGTAACTTTTACTTGTCTGTTAATTTGTGTAATATATGATACCTAAAGAACATATACTTTGTATATTATAAGTATCAAAGGTAGATTTGGGTGAACTAGGAGCTTTAGCATAGGTGAATTTTCAATGGGAGTATCATAAATTAAGATGTAAGAGATTATCCAGCTCTTTGTTGATTTAATGGTTATTTGTACCTGGGCAGTTACATCTTAATTTATGATACTTCTATTGAAAATTCACCTATGATAAAGCTCAAAGATGAAAGTGAACTTCCATGCACTTGTAGCTTAATCTTGAACTAATTATTAATCTGTGGATGTTTATAGACTGATTTTCAAGTAAGGGTAAAAAAAATGACTGCATTTTTCACCCAATAAAAGTAATATGAGAGGGTTTGTACCTCAATACCTGTTTTTTATAGTAAACTTTTTCAGGATTGCCGTCTTGTACAAGAACAAGGTCATATTGGAATTTTGCTGAATCAAACTAAAAAAGTTTGCTATTTTGATAAAGTTACACGTATATTAGTTTAAACATTCTAAATGTTGACTTCTCTACACATTCTTTTCCCTATTTTTCCACCACTGCATCCTGTTCAGGTTGGGGAGAAAAATTCCTTCACCTAAAAATTGCAGTCCAGCATAATCTCTATACGACTATGGGTTATTTTGTTTAGAAAAGTTTCCAGACAGTAACAATATCACAAGATGTGATAGCAGCAATTTTTTTATAATTTGTTAATGTAATACTTTATAGTAAATTGGTTGTATTGTAAGTTATCGTAATGCATAGTAATGTATTAGTACTGTACGTTATTGTAATGCATAGCAATGTATTATTACATTAAGTTATTATAATGCCTTATAGTAATGTGTTAGTACTGTAAGTTGTGATTGTAATGCCCTATAGTAATGTATTAGTACTGTAAGTTATTGTAATGCCCTATATTAATGTATTAGTACTGTAAGTTGTTATTATAATGCCTTATAGTAATGTATTAGTACTGTAAGTTGTTATTATAATGCCTTATAGTAATGTATTAGCACTGTAAGTTGTTATTGTAATGCCTTATGGTAATTTATTAATACTGTAAGTTGTTATTATAATGCATAGTAATGTATTAGTACATTAAGTTCTAACTATCTAACTAACTTGTCATTTCAGTAACAATGGGAAAAGAGGAAAATGACAGAGAAGGTGAAGTATATATTTCTGTATATAAAGTTAGCCTTCTTCAGTCGGTAAACAAGCCTGTTTTGCAGGAAACAATGGGTTTTATATTTTGACATTTATTCAGACTTCAAGAAACTCGGATGACATCTATGAATTTATAACATCTATGAATATATAACTATGTAAAGATTACTGATCTTTTTTCTTTTTTTTTTCTTTTATGACGAAATGTAGAAGTTTTCATTCTCAGTCAAATTTTAAGATAACTTTTGGTTCCTTAAAACTCAGAATGTTGTTGCTGAAATGTGCGGAATTTATTATTGTTGCTGAAATGTGTGGAATTTATGCAGCTTGTAGATGTTGTCATGCAAGTAATTATCTTGGCTGTCCTTGTTCTTTTAACACTGTCTTAATTTGGGTGTGTTGTGTTGTGGTGCAGACCATCTGTCCATTTACATTGGTTTGTCAGGACCATCATTGTGAGAGAGATTTTTGTTAAACATTATCCATATATATCATAACAAGACAGTGTAGCATACCATATCCTTGCTACCATAATGTCAAAGTCGCTGCAAGGAAAAATGTAATGTTCAGTGTGGTCCTGAGTATAACTTTTGAAGACATTTAATGAAACTTTAGACACATATTGAAGCCATGTCCCCTGATGCAAGGTTACAGTCACAGCAAGAGAAAATGTAATTTTGTGACTTGAATCATTGTCCAGAGGATCACATTAGAACCACTGAAGATTCTTTAATGAAGCTTTTGCCAGCTATATGATGACATTATGTCACTTATCAAAGCCATGCCCTCTGTAAGAGTCATGCTGGCAGGTGAAGTGTACGGCTAATTTGCCTTAAAAAATGTAAACTATGTCTTCTTCTGTTAGGAGAGCAAAAAAGACTTTACCAAGTGATTTTTCAGATGTACATTGAGTGACAGTACTTTATGATTTTTAAGGTGCTCCCTCTGCATAGCCAGGTATAATTCAGAGAGTGTTGTAGCCAAGGTGAAATGTATTGTATGTGGTGTTGATACCAGTTGCAGCAACAAGCAAACTCTTGCACATTCACAGGTGTCAGTTTTAAGAGCTGACTGATCATTAACCCTTTTACCAAGTAAGTTATCTGTGCCCAATTTCTGCAAGTTAGGTCTACTATTTGATTTGGTGATGAAAACTAGTGGCAACTTCTGTTTTGAAATTTAAATATCAACAAGTAAATAGTAATTTGTGTTTCAAAAATATAATCAGTGTAGAACAATTTCTAATTTAAACCACAAAAGATAAAAGATTTTAAAGCTGTGTTTGCATTATTTTCTTTATAAAGTTAGTTTAAAATTGTAAGAGAACCTGTCACAGTGTCTAGGAAATAACCACTTTATTTTATTGTCTATATTCATAAATCACTGGGCAAATAATTTAAGGAAAAAAAATAATTCATACAAAGCAAAGTCTCTATATTATATGATATAAATATTTAGATGAAAAATGTAATCATGTTGGTCAGAAACATCTGGAACAGTACTGTGTTGTGTAATTCGAAAAACGCTGTAAGGTCAAGGTTGTTTTCTGACATCATCCATTCTTGTGAAAATATGAAAAATGTAGTGAAGCAAATTCTATTTAACCAATGCATGATGTTGCTACAAATACATAGTCAAATAATAAAACCATAAATTGCAATCCTTTTAATGGATTTGTAATGAAGTTATAAAGTGAGTGGTTATATTAAGAAAATCCCTCTCTCTAAAAATCAGTGCACTCACATGTTACATGCATGGCACTATACAAGTTTTGGTTGTGTTGATTCAGTTGGAAAGAAGGATCTAGTTCATTCATGTATCAACTTTAATACTTCATTGAGTTGTCTATGAATAGTTACAGTAATTTTTAATCTGCAACACAGAAATTAGAATGAACAATATGGTATGAAGACACTTGCATGTTTGCTATCATATACATGTTACAGGGGTTGTTTCAAGGCAGCTTAGAAAGCTTTTTGAATACCATTTTATAGCGAACTTTCAGAAAGTAAAATAGTTTATGTGATTGATCAAGCATTTTACCAACCTGCAATTAAAATACTGTAATCTCATTACTCCAATCTGTTGAAATTAATTACAATTTCTGCTGTGCTCTTTTAAAGTCATATGGCCAAACTACACGGTATGTTTCCCAAGATTGAAACAAACACACTTTCAGGTGTGAATACGATAATTTTTATACATGAACAAACTTTGTTTATGAGATACAACACAGAAAAAATTTTCAACTTGAAAAATAGAAAATAGAGGACATAATTCAAATAAGAAAATGAAAACACACACACATATATATATGTATGTATATATGTATATATGTGTGTGTGTTTGTGTGTATGTGTGTATATATATCTATATATATATATATATATATATTTCTTGCCTTGCTCCCATTTCTCACTTTTCAGCTTGCCCCCACCTCCCTTATCTGTCCAAAGGAGTCACTTCTTCCTAAGATTCAAATCTAGCTTGACTCCTGCCGCTGCTGCAAGCTGAATGTCACATCAAGAGAAAATGTAATTCTGACATGTATATTTGTCTGGAGAATAACTTTTGAACCACTTTAGATATTTTATTGACATTGTAACCAGTTATATATCATAAATATACAGTGTGTCACCTACCATAGCCATGTCCACTTCCTCAAGGTCAAGGTTGCATAAAAGGATCATGGAAGTCAGCAGCCTGCTTCCTTATCCTGGCTATAACGTTTTACCCCTAATGTTAGTTTGATAGTCCAGTTCCAAGGTCAGAGGTCAAGTTCATTAGTTGTAACAATGTCAGATGGGCATATCATGTGCCATATGCATTATTCTTCGTAAAATATTTTATTTCATCAACCTTTTCAAATATATGTTTTCTTTTATTTTGAGCTGTATTTCATGCAGTTTAAAGATTCAAAATCTCAGTGGGTACTTGAAATTGAGTCAGATTTTCTGATACATTGAACTAATTTTTAAATTATTTTCTTTTGCCAATTTCAGAGTCATTGGAAAGAATGAAGAAAAAGAGGAAAGAGAGACATGAGGGCAGCAGCAGTGATTCCTCTGATACTTCATCCTCTTCATCAGTTGACTCAGAGGACCACAGTAATCTTCCATATGCTGTTCTGTGTATCTGTGTGACAAGATCATCATTTTGTTCTTGTTCTGTCTGTCTATGTGTCTGTCCTTTCTAAGAAAGTTGCTGAGTGATCTGCATGTTGGACTTGAAATAAATGGGTTGTGCCCAGATCAACCAAGGCTTGGTACTGTTGTGTGTCTCTGACCAAGACATGTTACTGACACTGCCACAGCTCAAAATGCAATTTCACATGCTGATATGTCATTAAACAACCACATATGTAACTGGACACCTGATGAATGAGATTCGGTAGATGCAAAGAAATCTGCTGACTTGGATTTCACACTGGGCTGATTTTAATAGAGTTACATCCCTTTCAAGATAGAAACAGCTTGACTGCATTCAGTAAGGCTAGCATTAGGTAGCATGAAGCAAATGCAAGGCTAAAAATCCCACAGTTCAGTCTTCCAGAGAATGATGCTAAATTCAAATGGTTGAGGGAGGTAGCTCGCAGCAAGCAATGCATGAAAATATTGGCTTGGAGAGCTAAGACAGAGTGAAAATGTACTTTGACATGAAGCACCTCTTGTTATGTAACATACTGTGAATTATTAATACAAGTCAGTTAATGGAAGAAAATCTTGTATGTGTCCTCTATGCTGTAAAAGAAGAATTGTAGTTAGACACAAAACTGGGGGACTAAAGTGATGCAGTTGCCAACTTATATTGATGCATATTACATGGGAAATAAGGAAGGCACTGCAATTACTTGTTTAATATTTATTTCTCTGTGAAAACACTGTAATTACTTAATATTTAGTTTTTTTTGTGAAAATGCTGCAGTTATTTATTTAATATTTAATTTTCTATGAAAGCACTGCAATTATATAATATATAATTTTCTGCAAAGAACCGTGCATTGGTATATGAATGTTGAAGGCAATCTGCAACTCACAGGTATGAAAAGTTCCATTGCATGTGTACTAAGCAACCAGTCTAATGATAACTTGTAACTGTGAATTCATATAGCTATTATTGTGCTGATGTGTTATAAAAAAAAAACATACGTACATATTTACATACATTCATAATAAACCTAATCAGCAGGGATCCATCATCAAACACTTGTAATTGTGTTTTATTGATAGCTAATCTAATCAGCAGAACCTCAAACACTATTAACTGGGACTGATATTATATCATAACACAGTTAATTGGGACTGACATTATATCATAACAATGTTAAGTGGAACTGACATATCATAACACATTTAATTGGGACTGACATTATACCATAACAATGTTAACTGAGACTGACATTATTATTCCTTAGCAATGTTAATTGAAATTGACATTATACCATAACAATGTTAATTGTGACTGACATATCACAACAGTGTTAATTGAGACTGACATTATACCATAGCAATGTTAATTGAGACTGACATTATACCATAGCAATGTTAATTGAGACTGATATTATACCGTAGCAATGTTAATTGAGGTTGACATTATATCATAACAATGTTAATTGAGATTGACATTATACCATAACAATGTTGAGACTGACATTATACCATAGCAATGTTAATTGAGACAACATTATGCCCATAACAATGTTAATTGAGACTGACATTATACCATAACAATGTTAATTGAGACTGACATTATACCATAGCAATGTTAATTGAGACAACATTATGCCATAACAATGTTAATTGAGACTGACATTATACCTTAGCAATGTTAATTGAGATTGACAATATACCATAGCAATGTTAATTGAGATATACCATAGCAATGTTAATTGAGATTGACATTATACCCTAGCAATGTTAATTGAGACAACATTATGCCATAACAATGTTAATTGAGATTGACATTATACCATAGCAATATTAATTGAGATTGACATTATACCATAGCAATGTTAATTGAGATTGACATTATACCATAGCAATGTTAATTGAGACAACATTATACCATAACAATATTAATTGAGACTGACATCATACCATAGCAGTGTTAATTGAGATTGACATTATACCATAACAATGTTAATTGAGATTGACATTATACCATAGCAGTGTTAATTGAGACTGACATTATACCATAACAATGTTAATTGAGATTGACATTATACCATAACAATGTTAATTGAGATTGACATTATACCATAGCAGTGTTAATTGAGACTGACATTATACCATAGCAGTGTTAATTGAGACTGATATTATACCATAACAATGTTGAGACTAACATTATTATACCATA
Organism: Megalonaias nervosa; assembly: GCA_016617855.1. NCBI lineage: Eukaryota > Metazoa > Mollusca > Bivalvia > Unionida > Unionidae > Megalonaias > Megalonaias nervosa. The sequence continues at coordinate 31,902 of JAECUM010016542.1, read as the reverse complement.
ATAATCATAATTGAGACAACATTATACTATAACAGTGTTAATTGAGACTGACATTATTATATCATAACATTGTTAATTGAGATTGACATTATACCATAGCAATGCTAATTGAGATTGACATTATACCAGAGCAATGTTAATTGAGACTGACATTATTATACTATAGCAATGTTAATTGAGACTGACATTATACCATAGCAATGTTAATTGAGACTGACATTATACCATAACAATGCTGACTGTGTTTTATTGATAGCTAATCTGATCAGAAGTTACTCGTAATCAAGCCATGTTAATTGAGACTGACATTATTTTACCATAACAGAGTCTAAGTTAAAGAAGAGGAGACACCATCAGGATAGAAGCAGCAGTTCTTCATCCTCATCTTCCTCATTATCAGGTAAGTTGTTCCAAAACAGTCTCAGCTTGAATGACAGTAGACATCTACAGAACAGAACCATGCTTTCCTCAATTATCATTAAACCCTTAGGACCAATATGGATGTATATCCATCACCACCTACCCAACTGCAGGATCTGACCAATGGCTGGATTGAAATTCTTAAACCTTTGTTTATCATATCTAGTTGTTTGAAGTCTCCCTCTCTTGAATGTTTTAGGCCATGTTGCATTGCATTACTTCTGCATCAATGCATGCATGTTTGAACAGGCATCGTTACGTAATCCCACCTTTTATTAAAAAATAATGAGGATTATAAAATTCACAATTTATTACTTTTTATTTGTTAGTGACCTTTAAGTGTTTTCCTTACCCTGGTTAAGGGTTATATTTTTTTCTTGTGCAAAGTATAAAGTTGATGACACAAGTTTTGCAGAATAAAATTTTAAAGCATACCTGTGAAAATTATTTACAAAGACCATGGAAAATGCATATATTAGCTTTTGGCAGGATTGCAGATCATTTCCATCATATGGATTGATAATGTATGTCTGTCTGTCCATCTGGTGTGAATACTAAAGTTAGGGTCTGCATTTAGATAACTTTGTCAGATACTATTTTTTGCTGAGTCACATTCAGTAGTGTTTAGATCAGGGGTCTCAAACACACGGCCCACAGGCCACATGCGGCCTGCCAAGCTGTATCCTGTGGCCCAAAAAATGATTGGCATCACAAGGTGTCATGAGAGATAACAAAGGTGGTGTGGCCATTGAGCCATCAAAAATGCCTTCATGTGGCCCTCAGGGCATTTTGAGTTTGAGACCCCTGGTTTAGATGCATGGTATGGAGTATTACACCTTTCAGCAAAGAAGTAGGTCTTTGTGACCTATTTTACACTGTTCATCTATTTTGGTTATCCTTTGCTCTTAGCTCATTTCACAGGCATTATTACTGTGGTATTTAAGTGCATATGAGCACTACAGCTGTCAGTAAGAACCATTTCACTGTGACCTATATTTCATATGTTAGTGATTTGTTTTGTACTGTTGTATTATGCACGGTTTCTCTGGGTTAGGGTTCATTTCATTCAGTCTCTCTGACGCTTGCAGAGTCATGTACCTAACTTGAGTCAAAATTTGCTATTTCTCAGACTGTATTGCCTGCAAAGTCATGTAACATGGTTTGTAGGTGCATTATAAGGAATATAAATCTCTTAATTCAAAACTAAGTCATTGCATCTGACTACATTCCAGTGACCAATATTTCACACTCAAGTGACTGGCATTAACTTTTGTGTCAGCTAAGTTTTTTAGACACTGTTCCCTCCAGAGTCATATAACTTGGTATATGGATTCTTCATGAGATATAACTCTTAAGCCAATTTGTTGTTACTGTGAGTGTAACACGTTTTTCAGTACATGATAGACTATACATTGTGGCCAGCATAACCGGTGGACAAAGAACCCAGGAAAACCCTGTGGGAAGAACCATCAACCCACACAAAGCTACTGGCATGTTTTTTCACATACCAACATTGACCAAGCTGGAGACTCAAAACCATGTGGACAAGTGAGATGGCAGTGATTGCTAAGGGTGAGCACTTTAGACCACTGCCATCTGGGGACTGTCAAAGTTAAGTCATTTTGACCTGTATTTAATGGTTGATTGATTTCCATTAACAAAGATTCATCATAGTTTCTTGAAACTATTACAACACGTTTTAGCTTGATACATAGGATTTATTAAAAGAAGTACCACATGATTTAGATGTAAGCTTGGTCATAAAACATTACCATATGATTTAGATTTAAGCAAGCAAAGTTGTACAGTCTGGTCGTAAAAGTACCACATGATTTAGATTTAAGCTTGGTCATAAAACAGTACCACATGATTTAGATTTAAGCAAGCAAAGCCATACAGTCTGGTCATGAAAGTACTGCACAGTTTAGATTTAAGCAAGCAAAGCTGTACAGTCTGGTCATAAAAAGTACTATTCGATTTAGATTTAAGCAAACAAAGCCATACAGTCAGGTCATAAAAGTATTACACGATTTAGATTTAAGCAACCAAAAAGCTGTACAGTCTGGTCATAAAAAGTACTGCATATTTAGATTTAAGCAAAGCAAGCTGCGCTGTCTAGTCCTAAAAGTATTACAAGATTTAGATTTTAGCAAGCAAAGATGTACAGTCTGATCATAAAATGTACTGCATAATTTAGATTTAAGCAAAGCAAGCTGTGCTGTCTGGTCATAAAACATTACTTACACAAGCAAAGCTGTGCAACCTGGTCATAAAAGTACTACATGATTTAGATTCAATCAAGCAAAGCTGTACAGTGGGGTCATAAAAGTACTACACAATTTAGATTTTAGCAAGCAAAGCTGTACAGTGGGGTCATAAAAGTACAACATAATAATTTAGATTTTAGCAAGTAAAGCTGTACAGTGGGGTCATAAAAGTACTACACAATTTAGATTTAAGCAAGTAAAGCTGTACAGTGGGGTCATAAAAGTACAACATAATTTAGATTTTAGCAAGTAAAGCTGTACAGTGGGGTCATAAAAGTACTACACAATTTAGATTTTAGCAAGTAAAGCTGTACAGTGGGGTCATAAAAGTACTACACAATTTAGATTTGAGCAAAGCAAACTGTGCAGTCTGGTCATAAAAAGTACTATATGATTTTGATTTAAGCGAAGGTGTGCAGTTTTGGTCATGCAGCTGTATACCATTTTCTTGTTACATAACATTCTTCATTTATGTTTTTATATCTCAGAAAATACTTTCTACAAATTCATGTTTTTCCTTTTCATACAGACAAACCACATCAGAGCAAGAAACAGCATAAACATAAGGTATGCTAATGTATCTTTTTTTACTTTCCTTAATAATATTTTTTGTGCTTCTTTTGGGAGTCACAGTAACTCATTTGGTAAAGTGTTGGACTCTTAATTCAAGGAACATGGGTTTAATACCTGCCCAGATCAGCCTCAGTCTAGGTGTGCCCTTTGGAAAGACTCTTAACTCACATTTCAATGGCTTAAAGTGTCACTGAAAACCATCCATCACCTGTCTGTCTGTATGTGTGTTCTTCATTTGACTAAATATTTGCTTCATAAGTAAAGTCTTTCTTCAGTATTCACTAAATTTTATATAATTTTGATTTAACAAAGAAGCCTCTTTTATTGTCAGTGTTCGGCTTTTTTTACACAGAAATCTGGGATATTGAATTCTGTTGTCTATTATAATGTATATCTGATTAGTATATATTGCAGAATGAATTCAGTAACAGTTAGGTAGAACAAAAGTTAAGAAACTAATGATGTGTTTCTCTGTATGAAAGGATTTTATTACATTTGCAGTTATCCAGGTCATAAATGTATGGGAAAATACTGTGTTGTGGAATTTGAGAAGCTCAGTAAGGTCAAAGTTATTTTCTGACTTCACTCATTTTTGTAAAAATACTTTTAAAAAGCAGTGAATCAAATACTATTTACATTTGCAATCCTATCAGTGGACTATTCAAATTAAGCTATAGAATGAGTGGTTACATTAAGAAAACTCCTAACAATAGATGCACTAACTTGTTAGTTGTATCGATTCAGTTGAAAAGAAGGATTGAGTTCATTCATATACCAATTTCAATGCTTCACTGTGTTGTCTATGAATAGTTATGGGGACGTTTTATCGGCAACAAAGAAATTAGGACAAACAGTATGATCTGAAGATACGAATGCATTTGCTTTCATTTACATGATAGAGGGGTTGTTTCAAACAAGTTAACATATCTTTTCAAGTGCCATTTAACTTGCAGAAGTAAAACATTCTTGCTCAAGTGTAGTTGATTAAGCATTGTTACAAACTTGCAGTTAAGTACTGTAATCTAGTTACACTGTTAAAATTCATTACAATGTGTAGCTTCTGTTGTTCTCTTTTAAAGTCATATGGCCACAATACACTGCAGATAAATTTAATTTTTATACATGTACCAAACGTGTTTATAATGTACATACAACTCAGAAAATTTTCTACTTGAAAGTAAAGTATTGCTTAAAACCAGTGTTCAGTGCAAATATGCATACTGGGAAATAGAGGGCATAATTCTGATAAGAGTATAAAAACACACACAAACACATATATTGTGTTTCCTGCTTTGCTCCCACTTCTCCCTGTTCAGCTCCCACTTCTCCCTCTTCTATTCAAAAGGAGAAGTCACTTCTTGCTAAAATTCAAGTCTAGCTTGACCCCGGATATGTATAATCTTATGTTGGCCAAGCTTGCATCTGCAGCAGCTGGACAGTTTTCCTTTTCCCATTCTCACTCTGATTCGGTTTGTTAGCACTTTGATTACACAGAGCACTTTTATTTCTTTTCGATTGATCAAGAAAAGAATCTGAAGTCAAATTGTGAATATCTGTATACTTTATACATTTGTAACTGTCAATATGAATGTACATTATACATTTGTAAGTGTCTTATTGTACATTCCTAATACATTCATAAGTGTTATTTTGCATCTAACAAACAAATCAACCTGTATTATTCCCACTGATGAGTTATAATAGTAATGAAACCGGTCAGGGACACTGGGTGATTGCAGCAGATGGGAGGTTTCACTTCCACATCCAAACAGTCATCATCTTCACATCCAAACAGTCATCATCTTCCCTAAAGTTATTTTGTATCTTCTTTATACATTGTAAGTGTCCTGTTGTATGTTTATTATACATTTATAAATTTACAAATGTCAGTTTGTATCAACTTTATACATGTATAAGTGTCTTGTTTTATGTACTTTATACATTTATGAGTGTAAATTTGAACATATTGTACATTTATAAGTGTCAAATTGAACACTTTGTACATTTATAAGTGTCAATTTTCACACACTTTGTACATTTATAAGTGTCAATTTGCACACACTTTGTACATTTGTAAGTGTCAATTTGCACACACATTGTACATTTATAAGTGTCAATTTGCACACACTTTGTACATTTATAAGTGTCAATTTGCACACACATTGTACATTTATAAGTGTCAATTTGCACACACTTTGTACATTTATAAGTGTCTGCTTTTACACTGTACATTTATGACTGTCATTTTGTACACACAACATTTATAGGTGTCAGTTTGTACACACTTTATACATTTATTTTTTACACACTTTACATATATGTCATTTGTACACACTTTTCACACAAGTATGAATCTATTTCTCTGTTTGTGAGCAACAAGTTGCAGTGCAGGTGGATCTCAGTTTTCATTGAATCCCCACTTCATCGTACATATATCCCAATCACCCTTCCTGCCCACCCAGGTCAGAGATTTAAAAATGAATTTCTTTCTCCTCCAGGCTTACATGTTTTTATTTTTCTTTTACATACTGTAAGTTCTCAGTTCATGAACTGACAGCTTTCATATTTTGTGTATATGTATGGTCAGGCATATAGTGCATCATTGTACTTGCCATTCTATCCATTTTATTGGTTCCTTGCATGCAAAATTTGCCAAAGTCATGAACTTAAGGTAAATAATGTCTGTTCACACTGAAGGGTACTTATTTACAGTAAAACTTTTGCCATTTTGATGCGATTCATTGTAGTCTTCATTTGTACATGTTTATTCATAGTACACATGGTTTGAATCATGATGAAATTCAAATACAAGATATTATAATAAGAGATTATGATGTTACACTAATCTTCAGAATTGACTCCATTTAAATCTTATTTTTGATATAAGTGTTTGAAGTCTTATTATTCCCCTCATCTTTGTATTTTTTCTGTATTATATGTATTTCATCAACACCTGGCCAACTTCCAAATGGTGACTGCTGCCAACAACTGTACACACATTGGACCAACTCCCACTTGTTGATGGCTTTATTTAAAATGTTGGCAACTGCATCAACTATGCCAACTTGCTCCTGGTGACTGGTGTGGATGTCCAACCATCTATTTCCTGAACTTTGTATCTGATTGGATGGATTACTTAATGTTGTATTGTGAATTTCTTTGAAACATCTTGCCTGGTACTCTGATAATATCAGCAACAGCAGAAGAAGAAAAAAAAACATAAGAAGCACAGGGAAAGTGGACCAGTCAAACTGTCTGAGGTACAGTATATTTAAAAGTTACTAATGATTCATGATTTAAAAAAAGAAAATCAGAGCTCTGCTCATTGACATTTAAAACTTAATTTATATAATTTGTGGTAAATTTTAAAAACCTGGCATGAGATTAGAGTACTTTAAATCATGTATTTTTCATGATAACAGTTTTCATTGTTTTTGTAAACCAGGACATTTTCATGAGTATTGACTTAAGTATTCATGGGTTGGAGAAGGATCATTTAGTCTTTAAATCTGCAGTTTGTAGTAACCATAAAATCAACAAAAATCGGTACCTCTTGTATAAAGTGAATTCACAGTAGTAAAATAGCTACCAATATATACATAAAAAATATCTATCACATGAGTCAAAAGTCAAAGTAAATTTTTAAATACAACTGCACTTTTTTATTTTGTGATTTGGCCATACTGTTAATCATATTGTAGAAATCTAGAAAACAATTCCTGAAATGTTACTTTGGTGGTTAAATTTTTGTATATTGATTTGTGAGATTCTTTCTTTGAAAGAACATCTTTAAATGTTATAAAATTAAATAAGTTATGCTTGATTAAATTTGTAACATTTGTTACACAGTTCATGGAAGAGAAAAGAGGTAAAGATAAAGATATGCTAAGAAGTGCCATTTCAGGCAAGAAGATTCATAGAAAAATTAAACGTTCCAAGAAGGACAAAGCAGTAAGTATTCATTTGTGTCATTTTCTTTTATTTTTATCTGTCACCACTGTCAGCAGTTTACATGTATGCACATAGTTCAGAAGAATTAAATATCCTAATTAAATGTTAATTTGATCTCAGAAATGTTTTGAAAGCTGTACTTTGTATCCTATTAATAACAACTAAGTGAATCATTGCTTCATTGGAAAAACCACAGTGAAATAATACCTTGAACATGCTTTAGAAATAAAGACCGTCAAAATAACCCGTATAAAAGAAATGCATTGTCAGTAATCTTTTTCATGTTTTTTTAGGATGTTACATTAAAATGCCTGCAGATTAGCTCATAGGAGTTGTTGGTAAAATCCAAGTCAGATTTAAAACATGTTTTTTTATTTTTTTTAACTTTCATTATGTTGAGTCAAAACATTTCCAATGGGAACCAAAATTCACAACATTGTTACAGTAGGTAGATACAAATTGCATATGAGTGATTATTTGAAAAGATTTTGCATGTATGATTTTTAAAAAAAACAATACCTGAGTCTGTTTTGAGAAATAGTGAGCTTGAGAACATTGGGAATTTTGCCTGCCTCCACTTGGGGGTGGAGGCTGAAACTTTTAGGAGCTCGTACAGTTATTTTTTTAGACCAGTTAAATACCCTTGTGGCTGGTCAGAAACACTGTTTACATAGCCAGCTGTCTCATCCTGGAAGTCAACAATGACTTACTTCATAGTATTTAGCCATTCCATTCTTTTTCAACATGGAATGGTAGAAAACAGAGTGTATGTACCCAAATTGGAAATGGCCCAAAGACTCTAAACTATGACCAAGATGCTTTATATCAGCAAAATATTTTAAGTTATAGCTGTAACGGTCAGTTAGCAACAATATATAGTTCTAATGGTCAATTAGCAACAATTTATCATCCTAATGGTCAGTTAGCAATATGTTATAGTCCTAATGGTCAGTGTGTGTGATTTATATTTATGTCACTTTAACAATTTTAGTCATATTGCTACTATGTCTGCAGTGTGGCAGTTTATAGTGATGTCTAGCACTGGGGCATGACGCCAAAGACATGTAGCATGATGTCCCATCCAGTCACATTATCCTGTTCTAGCTTTCTCTCTTGGCTGCACAGCAAGAGTGGAGAATTGCAAAGAATACAACTGCTGTTATGACCACAAGTACCACAAGTTTTCTTGACAGTTGTTACGAGTCTGTGCTCTTAAAATAAGTAACATAAAAGAGTGAAAGACAACAAGCTTTGTAAAATTTAACAAATAATTCTAATTTCCCTATAATATAAATTGAAAATGAGAAAAAAGAACTTAATGGTATTGCAAATTAAATCCCAAAATAATCCAAGAATTACAGACACAAGTCCTAATAATTTAAAGTCCTGAATAAAACTCAGTACAAGTCCCAAAGAAATCCAAAAACTGAAGGTGATGTGTCTGTTATAGCTTAGAGAGTGTTGATGTGTCAACAGTCTTTTGTTGAATCACAGTAATATAATTCCAGGTTTGAATTCAGTATAGATTCCAGTGAATGTCTTTAACCAAGAATTTTATCAGAGCACTTTTGTATTTCCAGAGAAAATAATCACTTGAATTCAGTAATTTGAACAAAAATGATTCCATCCCAAAACTACTGGTCACAACATGTAATATACAACTTGAAAGTGCTAGATCTTAAAGCACAAAATGACCAAGTCCTCACAGTTACAATATATATATATATATATATATATATATATATATATATATATATATATATATATATATATATATATATATATTTCTCTACTTGACCTCTGGTCACAGTTAGCGTTTTCTAAAAAAAACAATACCTAATGGAAAATAACATTCTGGAATGATATCATGTTTGCAAAACAATAACCTAGATTATGTATAATTCACTTAGGAAATTCCAAAACTTTGTCCCAAAAAACATATTTTCTTTTTCTATTAATAATGATCCTGATATTAATCCCATACACAGAGAGAATAATTTAGCTATGTATTTGTTGTTTACACAAAATGAAATTTAAAAAAGTCAATCAGGTCAAGCAGAAATGAACTCGGTTCTGGACAAGGTCAAGTCCAGCATACAGTATTACGTTACAATAGCATGTAATGAAATAAAAAATTATTTATATTACACTAGCAAACAAACAATTAAATTAAATATACTTAACACAAACAATCATTCTTCAGCAAGAGTGACACGACTGACCCAATAATTCTGAGCTGAGATACTGACTTCTTTTTGCCAGCCTTTGCAGCATTCCAGCCAGCTGCCTCAGATTCTTTTTTACCCATTCTTTGACACCACCAGAGTCTGGTTTAGATGCAGAGACTAGAGGTGGCATTGGTCCAGTTGTGCTTATGATAAAACATTGCAGTGAGAATGAAGTCAATCATGATGCCTGCTCGTCCACAGTTGTTTCCAGAAAGTAAGAGTAAGAATCCTCATGGATAACTTGGACGATAACCTTTTGGATAGTAGTGAAGTGGAAGTTTCCCTTGGAAATCATTGGTCAGCAGCTGACAATCAAGTTGCTCCACCCCCACCCCACCCTTAGCTAGCTGCACGTTGTGTTTGTTGCTGCTCATGCTGTGTTTCATCTTGAGCTTGTTATTTTTTTCATTTTTTAATGTATCTGTGTCATTTTTTAATGTATCTGTGTCATTTTTTAATGTATCTGTGTCATTTTTATTCTATGATTTTGATGGTAGTATTTGGAAGCACACCTTTGTATATTTGATGTGCCCTGTCTAGATGAAGACGCTCCTGCATAGAGATAATTCAAGGCCATTTGCAGCAACTTCCTTGACAACAGTTTCCATGGACCCAGCCACAGAGTAGCTGAGTGTCTGTGAGTTGTCTTGTGTCTGCTGAAATTTCATCTCACATTTACTTGCAATCTTACTGCTTTGTATGCTTAGTGTTTCATATACACCATGGCTGTGTTTATTTACTGCTGTGGAAAGACTGTAACCACTCTCCATGAGTATTCATGATCTATAGTGTACCTTCAAAGCCTTAGTACACTGTTTTCAATAACATAGCAGAGTTATACCTTTTAAAAACACATTGACTTTTTTATTGTTGATTTTATTTGTAGCTGTTATTATCTCCATGAAGGTTTTGTAGCTGGTTTTCCCGGTATTCCCTGGTAATAATTGCTGGAAGGGTTGGTACAAAAAGTTCATCATGTATATCAGCATCCTCATTTATTATAAAATTTGAGTGCTAATAATAGTAGCACATTATCAATAAAGGACAGATCTGCTCCAATAGCACCATTGGAACAGTAAGTATGTCTCAATATGGAAACAAACTCAATCAGTTCTGCCACACATTTGGTGTAAATAGAGCCTGGAGCACCATCAGACATCACAAAACCAGATTCTTACTCACAGAATTCCCACCCTTAGCAGCAGTAATGGCTTTATGCCTGGCACTGCCAGGCTGGCATTCACAATTGCTTTGAACAGTAGCACAGCAGATCTGGTTGACAACTAATGATATGATTGTGAAAAACCTTGGTTGCATCAGCACCAAAGAAATCAGGGTAAAGCTTGAAGTAAACACATTGGCCAGCATCAACACTGATATTTGGGGCATCAACAAATATCTGGCAGGTGGCAAAAGATAGGATCAACATGTTCTTCCAGGGTATACAGAATGCCAACACTGCCATTTACGTGATGGCACTGACCATGCAATTATCATCATCCAGCCTTATGCCTTTATTGCAGGCACATTAGTGAAACACTTTTTTGTACCACTCAACTTCGAGATGCTAAATGAGCACATACCATACTAAACACAGTCCAGCATTTCAAACTGCCTGAACTTTGAGCTGATGTTTAATGACTACACTAGGATGATCCCTAGCACAATGGGGTGTGAGCTACACCATCAGCAGTATCTATCAGGAGTTAAATGTTATGACCCTCTCACAGCTCACATGAATTTTCCTGCAGCAGTATAACATGATCTAGTATATCTGAGTGTTATTCCATCACAGGATAATGGTGAACAAGAATTACCATATATGGAACAATAACATAAGGCAATAGTCATGCTTTTTGAGGATGCTGTGTGTCAGCTGTCTACTAGCGTCTGGACAAGTCCTGCACAGGGAGTATGCACAAGTTATTTGATTGTCAGCTGATATGGCTGCAGCAAGAGCATATTTGGCTGCAAACTGCCCAAATCAGCATTTAAAGGCGACTTTGATCTTATTGTTGTCATCTGCCCTGCTGTACATATCAACATGTGTATGATAGGCCATAGGCCCATGGCCTAAACAACCCTGGAACATTTTTGGCCAACACAGAGAGCATTTATCTGGATGCTGCTATGTGTGCACTGCAAATTTGTGGAAGCCACCACTTCATTTTTGCTTGACAATTATACCTTTCTTTCTGGCATTCAGCTTAAGGAAATAGCTCTCACTATGCTTTGGAAAAATTTGTATAATTTGAACAGATTTCATATCAATTTCTTTTCAAATAGAATCAGTAAAACGTGTTCAGTTGGTTGCTGTAGAATGCTTTTGCATACAACTCAGATGTTCTGTTTTTTAGAAAATGTGTATACTTTTTTCAGACATTTTGGTTTGGATTGGTAACAGTGACACAGGTCAATAATTTGAAACTAAATTTTTTTTCTACCACCTAATTTAATAATGAGAATAAGATTATCTTTTTCTTTAATAAATCAGGAAAAGTGCCAGACTTTAAAGACAAATTAAAAAGTTTGCATATAATATATATGTAATTCATCAGCTCATGATTTTACATAATATCAATGTCAGAAGATTATGAAGAAGTAGAAACTCTATCTAATTTTAAAGGGACTGAATGTTCCTGTTTGTTACATTTTACAAAGTAATTGTTGAAGGGACTGAATGTTCCTGCTTGTTACATTTTACAAAGTAATTGTTGAAGGGACTGAATGTTCCTGCTTGTTACATTTTACAAAGTAATTGTTGAAGGGACTGAATGTTCCTGCTTGTTACATTTTACAAAGTAATTGTTGAAGGGACTTAGTAGTCTTGCTTTTTACAATTTACAAAATAATTGTTGAAGGGACTGAGTCTTCTTGCATGTTGCATTTTACAAAATAATTGTTGAAGGCACTTAGTCTTCTTTCTTGTTAAATTTTACAAAATAATTGTTGAATGGACTGAGTCTTCTTTCTTGTTACATTTTACAAAAATCTATCTGTAATTGTTAAATGGATTGAAACCTCCCTGCTTCTTACATTTGGCAAAACTCCAAAAGCATTTAGTGTTACAATATGTGGAAAATTCATTGTTTATGATATAATCTTTGCATTTATTCTTTTGAAGTATCTTAAGCTCTGTTTATTCTAGAGAAAAAATACGGTAGTGTTCAGACTCTTTAAAATATCCACAGTTCACGTGCTCGCGCCATGCGTTTAAATTTTTAAATTAAAATTTAAATTTTTTTCTCACTGCAGCAGTCAGATCTTTATAAAACCAGACTATAAAAAATATCTCTTCAACTTTTTCAGCTGGAACACATTCAGTTATGAATAAATTTAAGCTTTAATAAAAATGATGAAAAGCTTCATTTACATTATCAGATGACTCTAAAGACCAATGTACCAAATGTAAAAGACACTTAATATGACTAAAATTAGACCTTTTATAGTTAAAAGGAGTTCTGTCTATCTGAGGTTGATAAAAAAATTTCTCAGGTTAGTACCACTTACAATCAAGGACACATTCAGTCAAATGTACTTGGTTTAGCGAATGCATAATCCAACTCAGTCAAATCTACTTGTACTTTGTCAACTAAACTTATAATTCAGTTCAATGAAATCTTTTTGTACTTGGTCTAGTGAACTTATAATCCATTTCAGTGAAATCTTCTTGTACTTGGTCTATTGAATTAATAATGCAATTCAGTCCGATCTGCCTGTCTAATGAACTTAAAAGCAGTTCTAACACTTTGCCTGTTATGGTAAGATTACTGTTGGTTTTATGTAAGCAGTGTTCAGTCAGCATATTTAAAATTGTGTTACATTGAATATTGTCCAAAATATGGTGAGGTACTAAGTTGGGTTCACTGTCATCATTTGTATAAATTATTAAAGATAAATTTATGTCAACAAGAATTTAAATGATTGAAAACTGCTTCAAGTTTTGTGTGACTAGATCTGATTTTGAAATTTTTTGGGATGGAAATATCTTGTGAAAGATAACTTTTGCAATATGCAAAATTCTGTGTGGAAAGCTGATTTTAACCAGTACACATTCACAAACATTTAAAGGTCAGGCCTACATCTAGGAGTGACCATTTTTCACAGCTAATAAACAACTACTGCCTTGTCAAAAGAAAACATAAACTCATCTATTCATGCAAAATGACTGGTTGGTATAGGGTCAGACAATCCATCCTCATATGATTAAGATCCAAATAGAGTTATGCCCCTTTGTATGAAAAAGGTGCTGTACAGTGGCTTCTGTCTCTTTATAGGTCTCACAAAACTAACTCAGATCGCTATGTTGACATTTAATAAAGTTTCAAGTTAAAAAGATTTTTTTAAAAGATTTAATTACTATACCTCACTCTGAACATTTATTGAAGATATATAAAATGACAGAGAAAACAATTGTAAATTGTCAAGTACAAAATGTGTTTACAGCCACTTAAAATGATCTGCTTCAAAACTTGATGTAAATATTGGACTGGAAGTGCCTTTTCTACAGCTAGGTTTAACAAATCCACATCCATTGATATGACCAGATGCCACACACCAGTGATAAATATGTATCATAAACTTCTCAGTATGCCTAAGCAAAAAAGAGCCATTGTGTTTTATTCAAAGTCTTGTGCCACTGTAGAGACAAATCATAGGACTACCAGGAAGCTTAATTGCGTCAGTTGTCTCAGTATCTACAGCATTTTATGACCCTTGTAGCAAGGGAAGCAACCAATTCGGAAGCAATTCTTGAGTTCTGTATTTGTTTAGCTCGGAAAGATCTTAACATTTTCATTTTTGTGAAAACTGGATGAAAAAGGCAAAGTCCTGACCATTTGATTTTGTGTATATCATACAAATCTGTCTCACTATGCCAATTCAGGAAGTACTCGCTGTCCAAGTGCATTTCATAACTAAAGTATTTGTAAGACAATTATCCACCAACAAAATCTGGTTCTTGGAACATGTCACAGGGGGGAAAATATACCTGAGACCAGTTTTATATGCATATTTGAATTCATGACCAATAAGTTATATTTAGTTATTGGGTGGGGATCTCATTTGAAGTAATATCCATTGGACCACAACTGTATGACCCTGTTGCATGACCCAAGAGCCTCATTCAACCCCAGTCTGATGCGTTGAAATTTAGGTTAGTGATTACACATACCATATCTCAGACATGTTTTGAATGCCATAATTTGAGAATTATTTTAAATTTATATAGTTTAAAATTTAATGAATTGAGTGAATTTTCTGCAGTCCTGATTGGATATAAACAGCCATGTGATCTGGATTTTTTACACATCAGTAATTCTGTGGACTGCTGTTCCCAGGTTCCAAGTCATTTCATGTGAAGTTTTACCTTTACCAGTGCCTTAAACCAGGTGTCTCAAACATGCCCTTGGAGTTATTTCCTGCGGCCCACAAAGACACTGGAATTTGTAAAATAATAATGCAAATATTTTCTTCACAGTTGGCCAGGTTTTATAAAAATTTAATTGTTACATCGTTTACTTCTTGTTTCCAACATTTCTACTGTCTGGATACTGAGCCACTCTCGCTGTATGAAATGGTTTCTGTCATGTGGCCCTCGGGCCAATGTGTCCTGTGTGGTGATTTGAATTTATAACCCCAGCCTTAAACCATAATAATAACAACAAGCTCTACCCTCTACACCTTGATTTCTAATCAAAATTTACAACCCCTTGAATAAAATTGCCAATTGTAATTGCACAGACCTTCTTGCATTCCAATACTCGCTCCTTTTGCCATTTACAAGCCAGTCTAAGAAATTATTGTATTTTGCTTTCATACATTCCACCAGCTGTTATTAAAGGTCAGGGTCATATGACAAGCAAGGAATCTCCCTAAAAAGATTTGCTTTTGAAAGATCGATATGCATGGAAAACAAGAATGAATGCTAAAACAACACATGCCTCTCTGACATTGAAACCTATAATACTATATAAAGATTCTACAGCTCTGGTGAGCAAAACTGGCATGGTGAAGAGACTAACAAAAGAAAACTATGAGCTCCCTACAAGTGAACGCTTTGTTGATGAAATGTCAGAAAGGAAGAAAATTGGAATTATAAGGATTAAATGATAATGAATGTGTATTTATCAAAGTGTAAATTGCTGCCTAATCACTCACATAGTTAATACAAAGTCTTTCTGACATTATGTTCTTTGTGAGTGATTAGATAAAATTAAAAAATCGATTAATACCCAACCATGATCCTATAGTAAACCCAGCACCAGAAGCACATTAAAATTGTAAAATTAATGTAAACATGTACAGGACATATCTAATCATATCTTGCATTTTGAAATCTCTGCCTTTTATTATGTAGGTAAATTTGAACAACATTTACTTTTACAAGTTCACACATTTCCCGATGGGTAGGATAACATAATGATCCCCACCCTTTTTTGGGGGGCGGGGTTAGGGGTGAAAAATACAGGAATTATAAAGCCTGTGGAACTTATGATAAATTTTGCCATTAGGCTATTTATATGTAATTTTGAATATAAAAATAAACAGTTTTCTGGTACCAATTCATTCTGCTATTTTTGTGAAATATACAGGCATATTGTCATAGAAATGGCTTTGAAAAAAAAAAAAACATTATAACTGAAGGATAGTTGGGAATGTCATAACCTTGTTACTTCAAAATACAGTATGTCATTACTTCCATAATGGTATTTTACTATCAGTATGAAGTGAGTCTTTTTTATACATCTTTCAATGAGTACAGTCCAATTATTCATTTTTATACATCTTTCAATGAGTACAGTCCAGTTATTCATTTTTATACATCTTTCAATGAATACAGTCCAATTATTCATTTTTATACATCTTTCAATGAGTACAGTCCAATTATTCATTAAGTCTGCACAACAGGGATTTCCTGACAATTAAATATTTTAAGCCAAACTAGTTGATTTAGGTGTATTTTGGTTGTTGTTTTGGGTTAACACCATTTTTCAGTGCATGATAGACTGTACATGGTGGCCAGTATAACTGGTGGGGGAAGAACCTGAGGAAAACCCCAGTAAGAACCACTTACCCACAAACTAGTGTCAGCCTCTTAAATAGTTATGAACACTATTTTCATGTTAGTTAAAATTTTGGTTTGAGGAGGAAATGCAGCATAAATCCATGTTAGAAAAATTATATTATTGAGAAAAATGCAAAATATTACCTCATAAGGTATATGTAACCAGATTTACCTGCAAAATAACAGTCAAATATCATCAATTCAACCTTACAAACCCAAACTGATTACACATCCTCATTACCGTGACTGTCATGGATACTTAATGTAAGAGTTATTGTCGATGTTGTTCTTCATTTGAGCTCTGATGACTCATGTTGCACCATGGAGTAAAACACTTCCTTAGAAATATGCAATAAAACTATCCATGTTTTTTTACAGAGAGACAAGAACAGAGCAGAGGTTTTGAAGTTCCTGAATGCGACAATGTAGGCGAACAAGGCCGAGTCCTGTCTATTTACTTTAACAAGTTGTTAGATGTCTTTACACAAACCACCTTTCAGTAAACTGGTTGTATGTTTCTTGCCAAAAACTAAACCTAATAATTTAATTTCCTCACTTAAGTTTTTGCACAACTTTGTTCCTATTTCTGAATTATAGATTTTTGTAATATAAAGCATTTTTCAACTCCCCAGATATCATGATTATTGGGATTGTTTTAAATGGACATGTAGTTGTCAAGAAGCACCAATCTTAATCACAAGGAATAAAACATGTTCTTGTCCAGAAGCACCATCTTAATCACAAGCAATAAGACATGGTTGTCCAAAACACCCATCTTAATCACAAGGAAGACTATAAAATGTCAGTTTTATGGATGCCTTTTTTAAATGAACCAATATCAATAAAGGAAGATGCTTGTTTTGAAAAACTTAAGGATTTGTGCAAGTCTAGAAGATCATGGTAAGCTTGCAGGTTTGGCTTTCAGGACTGAATGCATCATGGAAGTTGAAACTGTTCTGGGAAGTTATACTGAATTCTGGAATTTGATCATGGTGACCATGTCAAACCATGATTTCATTATCGAGACCACATTAGTGAGAAGCAAGACATAACTATCACTTCGCTGGCAGCACTGTCAAGAGTTTGTTGCGGTTTTGCTTAAAGATTTGTATCGGTATATATTTCTTAAGCTCTTGATATGACGCTTGTCATTAATCATTATGAAGCTAAGGCAGTTCCTTCTTTGACTTGCGTGTTTGCCCCTTTGACCTTGTGATCAAGGTCACACAAAAAATTGCATTAAGATTTTGGCTGTAGATTTTTTTATTTTTTCTTGTTTCATAAACCCTTGTTGGATTTTCCTCATACTTGGGATGATTCATTGTATAACTAAACAGTTCTGCAGCATGTGGTTTCACCCCAGTGATGCTGACTGAGATCAGGGTCACAGTGAAAGAAAATTAATGTTAAGATTAATTTATTTGCCTATTTTTCCTAAACCTCTTGATAGATTTTGTTTATACTTAGGATTGATCATTGTGAATCTAAGACAATTTATCCTCTGACATGCTTGCTCAACCTTTTTCCCAATGCAGTCAAGGTCACATATTTTACAGCAATGGTTGGATTATGATCTTGACACGCAGGCCTTGACTTTGTTCTTGGGAGGTGGGGGTTGAGACTGCTAAACAGTTGGTGTGTATATCAATATGTTTGCAAGTGCAATATAATTCAGTTTAATGATTTCATGTTATGTACATCCTGCCAGCTGAAGGACATAAATGAGCTTGCATCTCTTCCGTCTCCTCTTTTTCACCCTCAACAACATTAAAAACCCCTATTGACTGAAGGTTCTTTGATAATAAAAGCACCCATGTAAGGTTCTTTGCTGACAAAAAAAGCTTTAAAAAATATGATCAGAGAAACATCAAATCTTGTCCCCAAAATATTGTAGAGATACAGTTGCGAAGAAAGGATGCTAGTATAAATATAGAATAATGGCTAAATGACTTGTATAGGATTAATTGACTCGTATAGGCCCAGAAAATTTAGGAGTAACTGAAGTGCCATTCAGGAACTAACATTATGGAGCATGGAAAACACAATGATTACATTTCTTGTGAGTGGTTTTCATTCCCAAATGGAATTTGATATGTGTTTTGTTTACAAGAAGAAAAAAAAACACATCCCAAGCTCAGTAGACTCAGCACACACACACACACACACACACACACAAATGTACAAACACATGCTTGCACTTGGCCAGATATGATGGAAGATCGTGGGAGCATGGGTTTCTTGTCAAAATTATTCAGTGCCACACAACTTTTAAACCCTATGGGCAAAATGTTGCACAAGTTACTTGTGGTTCTCTTGATTTATTGTACCCAATGTGCAGTTTTTAAAATTGCTTGTTTTTTAATAGGTAGATAAGATCATATCTCTTTTAACTTTTCACCATGATCTCAAATAATCCTATATCTGTGGAGAATATTTGTTTGAATGCAAGCACCTTTATGATGGAGATCCATTGGAGTATTACATGAACTATGGAGGTATTCCGATTAAATTGTTTCCTGGAGGGGTATGGTAATTTGATCCATCAATTGTCCATTAAGGAAATGTCTCAAGCACAACAGTAGTGTGTCATTTTGAAGCAAAAGATAACTGATTTCTTTAGGAAAGTCAGGGAGACAGAAGGATAATTTGTGATGGTCAGGGAGACAGAAAGATAATTTGTGAAGGTCAGGGAGACAGAAGGATAATTTGTGAAGGTCAAAACTAGAGAGGATGAAATATCTGCTAACCAAACATAGGACAGGAAGCAGTGGTGCTGCTAACCAAACATAGGACAGGAAGCAGTGGTGCTGCTAACCAAACATAGGACAGGAAGCAGTGGTGCTGCTAACCAAACATAGAGCAGGAAGCATTGGTGCTGCTGAAATAAGTGGCATGATGATGTTTACATTGGATTAGGTCTTGCAGAACATCTGATACATTGACTGAAATATCATCATGCAAGAATTGTGAAAAATTGCATTTTGGATATATATGGCCATGTTTGCAGCTGTTAGCCTTTATAAAATGCTAATCATAAAAGGGGATGGATTCTGTTTTCAAAGCAAAGTTCAAACTACTCCAAGGAATTGGCTAACCACAGACATATAATAAAACTCTATTACTATATCACTATAGGAAAAAAATGTCAGAATATCAGAGAAAAAATCCTACATTCCTATCCAGATAAGTAATTTTATGTAATTTGAATATATATATATATATATATATATATATATATATATCTTGGGAAAGGATTTATTTTCCATTTTATTTGAAGACTATCTGACATTTTATTACTACATTGATAAAGTTTCAAAGGCCTGCGGGCCAACATCTCGAATAGTATAAAAAGCTGATGACTATACCAATGTGTGGTCCAATAAATGATTTTCATTTTGCAAAGACAATTTTAGAAGGGGAGTGATAAGAAACAAAGAAGAATATTTACCATCTAAGCAACCATTAGATGTACAGATACCTTATTCATTTATTGTCAAAGAAGTGAAAAAAAAGTCATAAAATGATTGTTTTAAATTTGGTATTACAACACCTTGTATTAATGTTTTAACCCATCAGTGAAACAAAAAAGTAACATTAGGCATAGTTTATCCACCCTGCTTTCCCTTCTCCCCCACCTCCCAAAGGTATTTGTGGGTAAGAAAATTTCTGGCAGTACCTCTGCATCACCTGGCATTTCATTCCTGAAAAACCCCAAAGAAGAGAGTTGGTGTTATATCAGTTCATAAAGGATGAAGTCGTTTTTGTATTATGTTTCATGTACACGATTGGTTGATATAGTGTGTTTTATAGAACAAGGCATGCCATCTTTAGGGCATTTCAGAAAGGGGACTGAAACATGCACATCAAGGCAAATGATTGTTTCTTTAGTATAGATATGGGAGTGGAATTTTATTTCCAGTTGCCCTCCTGTGATATTGTCATGTACATAACAAACAGAAAAATGTAATAGAATAGTTTCTTATGGGTGTAACAGACATTTCTTTTGATTCCTTTGCATATCATATTTTAATTGAATATTTTAAATTAGTATCCTTTATGAACAGAAATTTTATATAATCTGGCAATTTTTTGTACATACAACATGACATGAATAGAAATTACTTATGAGATTCAGGATGCTTATTGCATACATGCCATATTCCCATAGAGTGTTTTGGAAGAAGGGGAATTAAAACTCAAAAGTGTGTTTTGAGGTCCCACAGAGAGCCAGTGCATGTGGCCCCCAAGAAAGTACCATTGTCCAATTGGAAGTAAACTATCTTTTCATATGATCCTGTTGAAAATTATGTGAATTTCATATTTGAATAAAAGAAGATAGCATATGTATTCTTTGAAGCATTTATTACACTTACATAAATATGCGGACACACATACATAGTCCATGCAGACATTAAATAAAATAAGTTTCATCTTTAAAATCCAATGGACAGTGGAATATAGTCTTAATTAGATGCGTTCTTTGCTGCTGTCACTAGTTTAGTAGGGGTTTGAAGGCAGTGTAAGAGTCACGTTTCATTTGTTTGCACTCATTAGAGACTGGCGAGTACTGTTGTTCAGACTTCCCCAAAGATCTTTTTGAATTGTTTTCAGGATAAAAATTATTTTTCTGTATCTGCATTGCTTTGAGGGAGTGTCAAACATGCAATAGCCACCCTTGTTCAATTATCAGATCTAAGATAGATTATAAACTTTCTTCCTGACACAGTCATCACCTAGATCAAAATAGTGATAGCCTTGTTATCTCCCATGTCATTAGATTCATCAGTGAGGACTGAGAAGTTGTTATTTTTGCATGACTCAGTCACTTTTTGTCCAGCATTGGTGCTGTTACATTGTGTAATGTATTCACTGTTTTGTCCTTGTGCAGTTGGATTTCTTACAGATACTACTATTTAGGAATGTTTCCTTACACAGGTCTGAAAAATGATCTGCAACTGAAAACAGCAGATTATGCTCTGCAACAAAATACTTGAGTTTTTGTGACATGGTTTCTCAATGATTGTTTATTATTAGTCACTTTTGGGATTAAGCTCTACATACACACATTGTCCTAATGCTGTGTAGTTGGGATTAAGCTCTACATACACACATTGTCCTAATGCTGTGTAGTTGGGATTAAGCTCTACATACACACATTGTCCTAATGTTGTGTAGTGTTGCTGTGTTGGCAGATGTCATACACTCCAGAATGAATAATGTTGATAAGATGCTTTTAGTATGTGCAAATAATAAAATGCTCACACTTGCTGATGCTTCACAAAGTAAAACTCCATCAAGAAGTTCAGAAATTTAGTTTTCCTGTGCTTTGCTTGCATCACAGAAGGTTGACCCTTCATGAATTGCAGCTGTGTTTTGATATTTTGCTGTAAAAAATGAATCACACTTTACACTATTCTGACACTAAAATAATAATGTTTTAAGTTTTCTATATGAAGTAAAATCTGTCTTCGGACTGATTACAAGTTTGCCATTAATCTTTAATAAAGATAGCTTAAATATTTCCATTCAAGACAATCGTGTGTAATAACTTGTCTTCTTCAAAATGTATCTCTTTGTTTACCTAACATTAAACAAACGGGGTTATTTGAGATGGTGTACTTGTGCAAACAAACCTAATGGGCTTTCCCACAGCAGTGTTTGAATATGACATCACCCTAGCTGTTGTCAGATAATTAAGTAATCTGAGATAGTGGTTGTTTATCTCTGAGGGCCTAACCTTTTAATTACCCCTAAGGCAATTCAGCTGTTTGAACTACTCTAAGGGGAGTATTGCATGAGTTGTAACCTGGCCTGTTTACAGGTTATACATACTACAGGTTGCAGGCTTATATCATGATGGTAAAGAATCTCTCTCTCTCTCTCTCTCTCTCTCAAAAAAAAAAAACCTTGTTGGGGTGTTGAGTTGGGAGTCCATTTTCATGTTATGGGTGTGTTAGGATTATGTACTCAGAATACATATCCACCACATTATATATAACAATCAGTCTTGTTTTATACCATACAAAATGACAGAAAAAAATAAGTTGTTTGGTAAATTAATGCAGTCACTGACATCCTCGTGTCTACGATTGTTTTCAAGCAGCAAGCAATAGGTTGAAAAGACATGCATGAATGAATATTTATTTGTATGTATCTACTTTGCCATCAGTAAGTATCAACGTGTGTTATAGAAGTTGATGGTGGCATGCTTGACACATACATACATAAATACACACATACACATATACATTCATGCACATACATACATATACATGCATACATAAATACACACACACACATACACATGCATGCATGCATTAAATCACATAAACATACATGCATGCATACATATGCATGGCATGTGATATAAGTATGCAGGATGTTAGTGTGTGATTTGCACAGGAATGTGCCCAAGCACATATGTATGATTAAGTATCATCTCTTTCAGAAGAAGACACAAAAAGTGTCATCGGTATTTTAGTAGTATTCCAGTGGCATAGGAACCATCTGGGAGGTGGAAGCAGATCCATTGGGGGAACAAAGTTGCTATCAAACAACTATTTTATTGGGAGGTGTCAAGAGAATTAACTTTTTTGTGGGAGTGGGTTGGAGTGTGTATATGCTATGGTATTCAAAATGCACTTTGTAGTATCATATGAACATCATACATGAATTATCATAGATAATAATACATGTATTATGCAGTGAAATGGAGATGAGATGAAAGTAACAACAAACATGAGAACAATTTGTAATAAGTAATAAATTAAATCATTTAAGTTTCAGTAACATTTATCTTATTATTACATTCACTTATAGAATATGTATATAATTTCCCAGATTTCTGTCTTATGCTGATTTTGTGGAATTCGTCATCATCATTAGTCCCATAGTCTGGTAGACCATTGGGGCACCGCACTAGACCGAACAACCAGCTTCCTCCATTCCTCTCAATTTTCCATCTTTCTCAGTGAGTCACTCAGTGTCAAGCTACAGTCCACTCTCATCTTCCCACCTCTTTCTCTGTCTGCCTCTCTTTCTTCTTCCTTGTACAGTGCCTTGCATTTCACAGCTTGTGCCGTCTTTTCTGAGAGACTTTCCGTTTGCTTGGCACAGGTATTTTTATTTCGGGATTTTGTTTATGGTAGCCTTGAGTTCCTCGTAAAACTGGTCATTTGTTTAGGATGATGAGAGGAGTGTTGGAGAATCACAAGGTTAATGGGGCCCACGTAAGATATTACGTGGAGTACCAATACTCGCCCTGAATTGTTTGTGCTCAGTTCAATCATCTCCAGGATTATGGTTTTTTTTACTGCAAAGTCCACTCTACACCAATTTGTTGTTGTTGTTGTTGTGGGGCTTAACGCCATTTTTCAGCACACGATAGGCTATACATGGCGGCCAGTATTAATGGTGGAGGAAGAAACCGGGAAATCCGCGGAAAGAACCACCGACCCACGAGAAGCTACTGGCAAGCTTTCTCACATATCCACATTCGCCGAATCTTAGACTTGAACCAACGCAGACGGAGGTGAGATGGCAGTGATCCGTAACGGACAGCGCTTTAGACCACTCAGCCACTCGGGGCCCCCACACCAATTTGTTTCTGCTGTGCCTTTTCCTTGCCAGCTGAATGTGTAATCTTTCTATCTATGCGATCCAGTTGATGCGAGCAGTATGTCTGCCAGTGTGGAGTATTTTCCACTTGTCGTTTATCACAGCAGTTTTGCATGCATCGTTGATCTATTGTTGGTCTTTGAAAAACCAATTGTCATGGTTTCGGCATCCCATTTTTAAGATGGGTGTCTTCTTTTTCTTTGTCTATATTTTGCCAGTTGCATTAGTAGCAGTCCACTGGTCTAATATAAGCTCTTATCTCCAGACACCCATTGAAGCAGGCAGATTGGGCCGAACAACACCTTAATGGCTGGAAGCTGTCCTGCTTCGTGGCTTAGGTAGCTGTCCAGTGAGATGTGAGTATCTCTCCCACATGGAGTAAATCCCTGGAGCCCATTCTCTAGGCAAGTCGAGCTAGCGATTATATAACAGGTAAATACCTCATCCTATGTATCAATGCTGTTAAGCAAAGCTGGAGTGACCTCCCCAGGTCAAGTAATATGGAAACCCCAAGTTGTCAAGCATCAGCCCCCCCACCCCTTCACTGCCTCACTGGTAGAGTACAAAATAAATGGGGGAACCAGTACAGTTTGGAACCAGTTAAGCTACATGAGTTTCCGGAGGATGCCAGAATTTATATCAGACCACCTTGGAGACTTCACTCCGGATTTTGTTGTTAAGGTTTACTGCCATAGGTCGAGTTTATTACAAGGTGCAAATATACAGGTATTATGCATTGATGTTCAACTCTGATTAGCAAGTTTAAATAACATGAATATAACCCAAGACCATGAAACGACCTCCGGAATTGTCTACTTTATTTCTGTCTTTCCTTGTACAAGTCCAAGATTTTCTTGGCAGTTCTTCTTACCTAATAAATACATTGAAATAATTGTTAAGGAAGCAATATCAGTAGAAACATTTTATTTTGCTTGTTTTGATTTTCAGTGACCCGACTACAAGTGCAATTGATTGATCATTGTTGATCCAAACTTTTATCCTGTCGGTAACTTTTTTTCTCAAGTACTGGCCATAGCAAATGAATACAATTTTCATCCTGCTTCGTCCTCGAATGCCTTATTTTTCTAACTTGTAGGTATAAATAGCCTTTCAAGTTCGATTGTTTGATACTAAAGTAAACAAATAGTTTAATTGTATTTCTATTTAAAAATGTTTTATACGAAATAAGTTGTGTTAAATGTAAGATGTCCGTTCCATCCCGTAGTGACAAATATTTGGCTGAGGTACTGAAAGATTAATTCATAGTAGCACTACTTGTCATATATGGCGTCTGTCCCTTTCCCTTTCCCCTTCCCCTTTAACTGAATCATTTACAAAACAATGTAACATTTCATATGTATATCTCTTAAGAGGAATTTGCATACAAAAATTTTGATTACATTCCAGTAGTAATTGAATCGCTTTGCTGCATCAAATTATTATCAGTGTTGCAATTTTGACCAATTACCACATTCCACATAACATGGAATATTTGATCATCAGGTATAAAACTGTTTTGTTGGCAAATATTTGGAATCTCTCTCTCTCTCTCTCTCTCTCTCTCTCTCTCTCTCTATATATATATATATATATATATCACACAACTACAATAAGAAAACTGCTTGTTGTCATTATGTCTGCCATTGTTCTTTGTGAATGTGTCACATAGGAACGTCTCCTGTTTCAGTCTGTATTATGAAACAAAATGGAATTTAACAGCGAAGAAAGAAATAAAATATAGTCAAGACACCGCCCAATTTACGTCACAATCCATCTTCACTAGCCAAGGTTTCGATATGATAAGCCTATCTACACCTTGGCAGATCGAGCAGTTGTTTTAGTGCTTTGTCTTAGCAACAGCTATTGGATTTCATGAGTTGCCTCCCTTGATATGTAATACCAACTAACCAATAGCATGTAACGGCGGTACATTGTACATTGACCGGAAATGGTGGAGGAAATTGACTTTAAAACGATGCTTTGTAAGTTTAACATCGAAAGTATGACAACGTACCAGAAGGAAGCCAGTATAGGTGTATTTCAATGAAAGGTATTTGTACAAATACGGACCGGCAGGAGAAAATTGCTTATTTATCAGTCCATTCAAGTTGTGTGCTCCCTTTGTTTCGATCATGTAGGAACGGTGTTCAGATCTGAACAAATTAACTTTGGTTGGATGCGGTAAAATTCACAGACCCGAAGCACAGAAATATCAGCTCGATACATTAAGGTGTAGATCATATCGGAACCTTGCTGGCGAAGATGGTCCCAATCACGTTTTAATAAGTGACTGTTGGAAATGACCTTTGAACTCATGACTCGGACAAAATGCCCATATTTATTGATGTTAATTTGCAACATAAACGGGTAATAAAAACAGAAAAAGAAAAGGAAAACATATACAGTTAAAATCACCATAAATATTTGTGAAAAATCACCATGTTCAAACTCGTACTCGGAAACTTGATGTATTACTGCGTTTTGTTTTATTGCTAGCATGTGAATTAGTGGATTGTTTTAAAGTAGAAATTTGATAATTCACTTGAGTGTATTGGGAGAAATATATGTTTTCTGCGCTTAATAGATCTTGATAATGTTAGGATCAAACATGTTAGCTATTAAGTTTTACAGATGTAGGCCAAAACATTTTTCGAATTATGTTGTGGTGAAGATGATGTTGATGCCACAAGCGGATGTGCTAAAGAGCTGTCGATAAAAAATACACCCAAAGCAAGCAGGGGCGGATTTAGGTCCTTGTAGTCCCTATGCACTTCTTTAATAAAACCACTGACATTTACATAACTCTGCCTCTTTTTGTATACAAATTTCAGTAACATGGTGTTTTCGTATACCCTAGGCACACATGGCACAATGCCTACTGTGCATATTGGATAATACGGCAATGAAGGCCAGCAGTAAATTATCCATGACACAATGCGGCCATCAGAAGAGAGTAGTGGAAGTATCCATGACACAATGAAGCCATCAGAAGAGAGTAGTGGAAAGTATCCATGACACAATGAGGCCCTCAGAAGAGAGTAGTGGAAAGTATCCATGACACAATGAGGCCATCAGATGAGAGTAGTCGAAAGTATCCATGATAATGTGGCCATCGGAAGAGAGTAGTGGAAAGTATTCACGCCATAATGTGGCCATCAGAAGAGAATAATGGAAAGTATTCACGACACAATATGACCATCAAAAGAGAATAGTGGAAAGTATCTATGACACAATGAAGCTATCAGAAGAGACTGGTGGACAGTACCAATGACACAATGTGGCCATTAGAAGGGAGTAGTGGAAAGTATCCATGACACAATGAGGCCTAATCAGAAGAGACTAGCGGAAAGTATAAAACAAGGGCGATAATAAATGCTCAACCTCGCATTTTAAAAACGGTTGTTATGCTAAATAATGATTCAGTCATTCAGCGTCTTGTTGATGTTAGCATATTTACCAAGTTTGATTAAGTCCAGTCAGAAATAGCATCTCGAATGGTATGATCATTACATGGATGCTTATTTCCAATGAAATTCGGGAAAGAAGTCCAATAATTCTATAGTTAGCGAGTCTCGACAAGTTTTGTAAAGCACATATATAAGGTTATATTTATGGTAGGTCAAAAACTAAACCAATATTCCAAGTATTTGAGCAAAAGTTGGGGTTGAAATATGACCTGGTAACCATCTCAGTCAAGCAGATAGTAGATCGTCACATTTTTATGCATGGCTCGTTCACTATCGAACTTAGTAGTATTATGGGTCACTTGGGGGCAGAAATTGAATTTAACATTGAGACTGCATTGTTACATATTTAGAAGTGGTTTACCTCAAATGGGACTGCGTTGTTACATTGTTAGAAGCTGTTGGCCTCAGCAATATGGACCGAGTTATGGGGCAAACATGGAATCACGTCTCTGTGCTGATAAATGTATGGGAATCTACTATTACGTTATCAGCATTTCAGTACTTAATATTCTACTCTTCAGCACGCACGTTTTGAGTACAATCCTTCTCCCAATTTTGAGTAGTGTCCAACACTCCTTTTTTATTGGATCTGAGACATGTACGAAGGCACCCATTGGATGCTTTAATTGTGAGCACCGCACATTACTCAGTTCTTTGTCCAATGGGAGGTGCCTATTCTAAATCTTTTGTGATTCTCTGAGCTCGTTTAGGATCAGCGCTAAGAGGATTGGGTACCCACTATAAACCCCCCCCCCCCGAGTGTTCTGATATTCCCCCCTGGCTTTATGAAGGTGGAATTCATTATTCTGTAGAGCCATCCCTCACATTTCAGTATTTTGGAGGCTGCCGAGACCATCTAGAAGTCTTCTATGGGATATCTGTCTGCTACTCAATCTTCTATTAGCTCTGTTACGTGTAGGCTCGTACAAATGTAACAGAAGAAACGAGTGAAGTCAACAAGCTCTGTATATTTTAACAAAATAATTTATTTCCCTAGAAAACAATGTAAAAATTGGAAAATAGGACTTACGGTTTGTGAATATAATCCAATATTTGATCCTAAGAATGAAAAATACAAGTCCTATCACTAAATAGTTTATTAGAATCCAGGTTCGAATCTCGACGACATACAAATATGGAAAGCGATGACGTCAGATGTGGTCCATGTACGAATATCAGCAATTCCTCAATTGAGTCACAGTTTTTGTTTCCGAATAATTCCAGAATAAATTTCCATGAATATCTTTCAGAATTTTTTTATAAGAAAGTCAACTTGTTGAGTTTCCAGGAGAATAAATTATTAAATCCAAAAATCAGATGAAAAACAAACAATCTGGCAACAAATAAAAATAACACCTTGTTCTTTCGAGATGTTAAAACAACTCTGCCAGAAAAATATTAAGAATGCGTATTTAAACCCCAAAAATATCATTTCAAGTCTCGCGAGATGGGTCATGTGGTCTCTTACTACAAGAAAACTATCACGTACGCCAGTGTAGCCCCACTTAAGAACCAATAACAAAAAAGCGTTGTTTACACATGGTGATCACGCAAGGAAAGTATGGCCCTGATACTGACCAATCATTTTAACTGCCTGTTTACAAACTTCCCCAACCTAAGATGAACTAGGTTAACTAAAAATAATTCTCATGTAACACGTTTTACGTCTTAGATAAATAACATTTAGTAAAAGAAAATATCGAATTACTGAAAAAGAATTTCGAATCCTTTCAATAATCATTACAATAAAATTTAATGAAACAAAAATAAAATAAAAAAAAATTTTTAAAACTAACACACAAGCAGTTTAATTACATATACGTAACAGCTCACCACAGTCCCCATTTCACAGCCTGGTTGCTACAGTACCCTGCCACTAGTTGTTTGGGCGTGGGGTTTGGCGGCTGTTTATGTTACGGTTTCATTGTCACCGTTCTCATCTCCGGCTGTGCTGTCGGTCTGCTCTAATTTTCGCTCACAGGCTGTCGTACTGCTGCTATATGTGTTGGGTGGGGTTTCCTGCTTTCGGCCTCTTGTCTTCTATTTTCCTCATGGGCCTTTTTTTACTTTCGTGCTTTTTTCTTCTCATCCTCCCTCACCTACCTTGTCCCCTGTTACATTCACTGTTTGCGGCACTGATGATAATGTCCAAGCTTCTGGTTTTAAAGCTGGATGTGGTGGTGTTGCGTTCAGAGGTGGAGGTCTTGTCTACTGGGGTTCCATGGAAGGGGCGCTCGGTATCGGCTGAGTCTGCTCTGTACGCTCCCGGTCTTCCTCCCTGGTTAGGTCTTCTTGGAGGGTGGGTGCTGCTTCTCTGGTTGATGGAATTCTCCTCCTATATTAGCCGAAGCATAGTTCTTCTAGCTTGATCCATTAGGTTCCACTCTAATGCAATACCAAGGCTTAAACCTTTAATTGCATTCAGGACCTATTTGGGTATTCATCACTTCCATCTTTGGCTCTATTCTTATGTCTTGATAGCTGCTGTGTTAGTTGAAGACTTGCGAGAGTGCGTACTTAACCTAACTTCGATTAAATATGCGTATCAGCCATTTGGACATATATGTCTGTACTCTGAATGCGTGCAAAGCACACTGTTAGGGTATAACTCATTGTGCACTATTTAATTGTTCGTCGAATGGGTACCAAGTACTCACTCGACGCATTAATGTATATGCAGCATACTACTGAGTTGGCATATCCAGACAAGTGAAAGGCATTGCCCGAGTCACAAAGCGGCAGCGGAAATGTTTTGAAACGCTATAGATATACTGTTAATCAAGTTATGCCCAGTTTTAGCTAAATTGGGCGTCCCTAGCAACCAATAGTGTTAGCCACATATATTAATTATGACAATAGTATAAATTACACATTTCATCATTTATTAATATTAGAATTTGAATTTTGTGTTCATAGTGTAAATAGATTTTCCAAAACATGTAACAAATCCATCGGTAAAAGTTGAGTCTAATTTAGTATCATGCACTAAAATATTACCAGATTTGAAGGTTATGTTTAGACGGTGACTCGAATTAGGTCAGATTTGTAATTTAAAAGAAGTATAATCAAAAGGGTTTTAAAATTCTAAATGGAAAACCTCATAGGCAAATTTGGTTAGTCCGCGACTAGAGAAACCCATCTCCGAGTATCTTCTCTGAAGTCCTTGGGCAGGCAGATGCAAATCCAATCAACTTATGTGCTGCAGTCCCACGAAGCATTACGTCTGTTTTACTGGCTTGCTGCGAGCCTTGGTCTGTTGTTACTGGCAGTCCCAAGATGCTTTTTTCACTTTTCATCGGTCTTCTTGAATGGACTGGCACTCACTGCGTCGGGGTTCTTCAAGTACCCGATAGTTTGCCCGGTATTCTGGTCTTTAGTTTGTACTCGTCAACTACAGTGTGTGTGGGGGGGGGGGTTAGTAGATATCTTGCGTCAAGTTCTGCAACATATTTCCAGCTACGCCTCCGACTTCTTATGTTCAAGTATTAGGTTTATCGGTAGCTGCACGTGGCAGCCGTGCAAATACCGCAAGTGGCATACTCTCCTTTCCCTGCCACAGTAGGTGTGGCATGATGTTGATGGTTACACGGTTAGTGTCTCAGATGAATGAAAGAGTGCTTACTTACAAATCTTTAAGTTACGACCTGTTCGGCCAGTTGAACATGTACGTCGACTCCTCAAGTTGGTATGGAGCCACCACTCGAGATTTCCCCCTTTCTTGCGTGAAAATTCGCATTTTGGTGATTAAATTTGTGTGCACCGAGCGCTATTGTCGAATGGTGGACACGTTCCCAATGAGAAAAGACCCCATTCAAAGCATTAGAATGGGTGTTGAGTAGGAAAGTATCCACAGCTTTCGTAGGGAATAGCGACACAACGCATAACGACACCCTAGCTGCGTGCAAGCAGGCAGCACTGGGATTTTTTATTCGTTAAGTGGGTAACAGAGCCACCACTTGACGTTTTATTTATTATGCATTCCCTGGGATGGCAACTCCAGATACGGAAAAGGAGGCGAAGGCCGGTTGGAGTCCTCGAGCGTCATCGGTGTTTACTGAGAAGCCATATAGGTACAATTGATAAAAATTCTGCCCTGTTACCTAAATCGAGCTCTCCCTAATACTAGTTGTTTGTAAGACACATATTTGTAATCAGGATTACTCTATTCAGTTAAAATTTGTATACCCTGTGCTATTTAAGAATTTTGTGTACATAGTGTACATATATTTTCCGGAAAACATCGAAAAATACCAGGTCTAAATGACCCAATAAAAGTTTGTGATCCTGGCCTGATAAAATTAAAGTACAGTGTT
>JAECUM010016541.1:0-18653 GCA_016617855.1 Megalonaias nervosa | reverse complement strand
CTAAATTTATTTTAACAAGGCCGGTGTGAAAATATTCAATAATGTGTATCAAGTTTGGTTTCAACCAACATTTCCATCTTGAAGACTAGTAACTAATTTTTTTTTGAAAGATAAAATTTTGTACCTTTCACGGAACCAACAACCTTGTTTTAATATCTCTAAATTTGACCTCGTTTGGAGGAAGATTCGTTAATGTAATTATGCGGCATAATATTTTCCTTGCCGAATTAACTTCATAATATTGTATATCCAGAGAGTATCTCTGGTTACGAATCATTATTTTATCGGGAATAGTGGAATGGGATGCTTCTTAAATATTGCTAGAAATCTTTGGAACATATTCATCTATGAAACGATTAGCAGAATACCAGTTAGTTCCGTGAAATAATTCTTTGTATATTTCTAAATTAGCCGCCTTATAGTTTGATACCTTTCCCTTAGTTTTACGTTACCCAACACATCAAGCCTGTGTAGCAACAAACAGGGTTGCGGTCAGTGCTCAAAGCAAAAACAACAACATGAACAAAGGAAAATTCTAAGACCGTTTTAAAATGGAGGTGTTAAATCAGTTAATCTAGAGCTATGATAAATATTCTCTTTAGGTATACCTTGGAAAACATTAAAAGTAGTTGTGTGTGTGTGATTTGGAATTTTAACGTAGCTTTAACAATTTTTCAGTCATATCACTACGATGTCTACAGTGTGGCAGTTTATAGTGATGTCTAGCACTGGGACATCATGCCGCAGACATGTAGCATCATGTCCCACCCAGTCACATTATCCTGACACCAGGCCGACCAGTCCTAACACTAACCTCTTAATGCTGAGCGCCAAGCGAGGCAGCTGTTAGTACCATTTTTGTAAGTCTTTGGTATGACTCTGTCGGGGATCTAACCCCCGACCTCCCACGTCCGAGGCGGACGCTCTAACCACTAGGCCACTGGAGCGGCCTTTAAAAGTAGTTTCAACATTAATATTTCTTCATATTTTGGACATTAGATGTCTTTGTTGAAGTCCGCAAAGATTATATTTTCATTAAGCTTGTTTTCTTTGTTCAATTTACAGTTTGACCAAGATCCAGTCATCTATTCCAAGATGAACATAAAAGTCCCATTGAACGTTTTATATCGCTAATAATTAGATTAGCTTAAATGGCCTTGCGGTTTGGTATTAATAGTTTTGTATTTAAGTTACAGGAGTTTGTTTTTAGTTACATGAATACGGCAACCGTATCTTTATTTTTATCGAGATGGATTGGCGACTGAAGCTGCTGTTAAAATATAACTACGTCTGGCTGATTCAAATAAAATCGAACATGTTCAGCTCAGTAATTGTATGGTCGCTCTTGTGACAAACGCCTTCGGGGCCCCAGGTGACCGAGTGATCAAAAGCGTTCGCCTTTACCGATCACTGCCATCTCTTCTCTGTCCGCGTGGGTTTGAGTCTCAGGATCGGCCAATGCGGGCATGTGGAAACGTTTGCCAGTAGCTTCCCGTGGGCTGGTGGTTCTTTTCGAGTTCTTCCTCCACCTGTTAAATGGCGATAAATCCACATCAACAGCAACAACAACAATCGCCTTGACCTTTTATGTGGTAGAGAGACGCTTCTTGGGAGATCGGGTTCCAAAAGTTGGCCATCACTTTGTATGTATCGGTATCATTAGCAACAAAGAGTAACTAGCCTTGAAAGGGATAATCGCCTTAATTCTCTTATTCTTCTACTAAAAGTGACATGATGGCACAAAATAAATTAATCGATCATATCTATTAATCTTTTTTGTTTTAAGGTATTATAGCCCTTGCTTGGCAATACTCAACCAAAGCTTGATGTTGGTTCTAGGCGATCTTTATGTTGTTTCTACTAAAATCTTTATTCATATAGGTGAATTAGATTCATTCTTGTTGCTCTTTTTATAGCTTTGATACTCGACTCTTCAATAATTCACCGTGCACCTTGTTTGCAATGTAGTTTTAAAAACCTGTTACAATCCAGAACTATAGAAAAATTGACATTCTTCCATCAGAAATTTTACTCCCCTGACAATAAAGCTTATGAATTGTATCAGTCAACGACGTATTATTTTCACGAGATGAAAAAAGCGTAGTTACTAGTCATTCATAAATTGGCAGTAAGTCAATCAAAATATTAATTGGAATAGTTTATCGTGCGTATTTACGCTTTCCTGTAGTCTTCCGTTAAGGCGTTAACGCACGGAAGCAGTGCTAATAAAGCTATTTTATTAGTTCGTTCGTTTCTTGTTACGAATATGTAATTAAACTGCTTGTGTGTTAGTTTTAAATTCTTTTTTATTTTAGTTTTGTTTCATTACATTTTATTGTAATGATTATTTTCACGGGATTTGATATTTTTTAAAAAATATCAGTCTGATTAGAACGTAAAAGTATGACTTAAGCACTATGTTTAGCTTACTTTGGTTCATAGTGATTGTAAACATTGAATGGAAACGATTGGCTATTACCAAGGTCATATTCGGCCCACGTGTTAGCTATGATTGTAAACAGCCTTTTTTATTATATATTTCTAGCGTGAGAATTTGATTCTTAGATAGGGCTATTCGGGCTACGTGATAAATGGCATTTTTTATTGCGCTGTTCAAATTAGTAAATCACGTAGCCCGCATGTGATCTAAAATCGAGGCCTAAAACAGCCATTTTCTACTAAATCTAGTCAGTCGTATCTTTACACCTTGAGGGTACAAGATGTTTCTATTGTTGTTGTCAGATTTTTTGAAGTTTTTTTTGAATTTAATAATTTATTCTCTAGAAAACTACACAAGTGTTTCATATTTATAAAAGTTCTGGGAGAAAGATATTCAGTGGAAATTTATTCTAGAAATTCCAAACGGAAACATTATACACTGTGATTCAATCGAGGATCTGTTGCCGTCAGTACAACGACCTCATCTGACGTCATCGCTTTCCATATTGGAATTTCATCGAGATTCGAACCTGGATTCAATTAGAACTGTTTAGTGCTAGGACTTATATTTTTTCAATCCTAGGATTAAATTTTGGATTATGTTCACAAACCGTAAGTCTTATTTTCTATTTTTTTTTACGTTGTTTTCTAGGTAAATAAATCAGTTTTGTTAAATTTACAAAGCTTGTTGGCTTCACTCTTTTCTTTTGTTACTTTTGTACGAGTCTACACGTAACATTCTATATAGCTGTCTTATAGGTACAAGATTGTTGATATACATGTCTAGTTTAGTTTAACAGTTAATGAATGTTTAAATTATGTATTTCAAAAGATGGTTTCACAGTTGGTGAATAGGTTACTTTAATTACTTAGTGCTAAAATTAAGAGAAACGAGGTCTAAATTTGTTTGATTTGAATGAAAACACTGCGCCAGCGGTTCTCAACCATTTCTGGCCGCGACCGTAAAATTAGTATTTCTGAGCCTCACCACCCCGTTTGTATATTTTGATAAGTTTTGCTACCTTCAGAAAAATCCTGGCGATCCTACAGAACGTCCTCGCGACTTTAATTTGGGTCGCAACCTGGGATTTGGAAACCACTGCACTAAGCGGACGAAACATGTACCAACAGTATATCGAAATGTATAGTGAATATTGGAAATCAATACGACGAGTGTCCATAATTCATCCTCCACTGTTTCCCAGTTACTTCTCAACACGATAATGGACATGAAACTACATATTTTTTCACCGATTATGAAAAAGCTAGTTGTCTCATCGATTTGTTGACATTGATAATCACTGTCGTTTGTGCCTAAAAGTTAATGCAAACTAGTCCGACTAAATAAGCACGTGGTTCCTAATGGGTACAGCTTCTGCGCTTAGCAAGTCACTGTTTACTATTTAATAGATCACTTGGAGAAAGTTTCGCTAAGAAATTGCGGTCGTCATACCCGTTGTCTTTTTTGTTAGTTTGTTTGTTTGTTTGTTGTTGGTTGTTTTTTTGTTTTTTTTGTTTTGCGCTTTTCATAGAAGAAATAACGACAGGAGGGATAATATCACTCTTGAGTTATTTCGTGAAAGCCACAGAATGGATAAAGTTCAATTGTATAATTATCTTTCACAAAACGAACAAATGTCCAAGCTATTAAAAATAACGAAAACTAGTTGCAAACCTTAAACATAAACATGAATGATGTCTATAGGTCTCAAAGTAATCCTAAGATCTGATTGTATGACTGTACCACTCTAAATTGCTATGACAGGCATGAGTCTTATTATCAAAAGCTTCGACGTACAAATCTTCTGCATCAGAAGCGTCAATGCATTACCCTCTACCCTTATTTATTTACCAGCGGTATTGCGACAAAAAATATGGAAAAGTTGAAGGAAACTAAAATTAAATAAACCGAAAAAATATTTAAAAACTTCAAACATTTCTCATTAATAGGTAATTTAGCTATCATCCAAATTAATTTTGTACGATCATCTGATCCTAAAACATAACCATTAGCATGGACACAGTCGATCATATATACATGCACGATTATATAATTTTGCGCAATTCTGTACGTGCACAGTAACCTGTATTTATTAATACTGAGTTACGTTGTCGAGATGAAGAGACAGTCGATGCTTTGACGATCAATTTTTTATCACCTCTGTAAAACTAGTGCACGAGTTTATGGAGCGTATGCTCTGCATGACTTGCATGGTCAAACATGAAATATGTAAATTCATTATGTGTGTGTGTGTGTGTGTGTGTGTGTGATTTGGATATTTAGCGTAGCTTTAATAATTTTTTCAGTCGTATTGCTACGATGTCTGCAGTGTGGCAGTTTACAGTGGTGTCTAGCATTGGGGCATAATGCCGCAGACATGTGTTATCATGTTCCACCCAGTCACAATATCCCGACACCAGCACGACCAGTACTAACACTAACCTCTTAATGCTGAGCGCCAAGCGAGGCAGCTGTTAGTACCATTTTTATAGGTCTTTGGTATGACTCGGCCAGGTTACCAACCCGCGACCTCCCGTGTGTGTGTGTGTGTGTGTGTGTGTGTGTGTGTGTGTGTGTGTGTGTGTGTGCAATATCATAATATAGATGTAATATTCGGCCAATCACTAAACCCCATCTCTATTTCCCGTAACTTTTCTCCACTGAGGTTTTTTGTGCAAGCTTGAGTCGATGACTGTAACCCGCACGAGCCCCCAAGTGAAGTTTCCACTAGCATCTGTATTATTTTACCATAGATCAATACATTGCTGTGTGCCGGCAGGCAGATCGATTCTAATACAGAATGTAAATCAGCTAACTGTTTTGGATCTCTAGCGCCCCGGTTATGTATCTGTGCGGAGACGTCGGTAGTTTTCCATTTCAACCAACAAAGTCTCGAATACCACCATACTAACTGTTGTATCTTTAATAGCCATCGAGTATAGTTTATTGATTTTGTTGATGATGCTTTGCGCTGCAGAGAATAGTTCTGAATAAACTTGTATTAGCCTATGCAAAGGTAACGAAATTATTTTGCGAGCATCTCCGATACAGCCCCGACGACAAATCCGACTGCTGTACCGATGATGGTTTCTGTAGTAACGATTGCAGCAACACCAATCCAATAGTGGTCGTGGCGATGATTCCATGATACCATTGTTCAGAAGTCCGACTTTCTCGTGGGTTCCGACAGTTTCTGTAATAGTCTCCTAAACTTGTCTTCTCTCGTTTATAACACGAACGGGTATTTCAGGTCTGTGTACGACTATCATTATATTCAGTCAGGTTTATCTCTAATGTGCAGTTGTATCGTTAATGTCTCTGAGCAGAAATTCATCGTGTCCTCACATAATCAAAAAGAGTAAAGTGAAGGTTCGTCAACGGGGGGGGGGGGAGGTTGTAGCATAGAAGATACACGAGCGCTGAGGGAATATTTGAGATCAGATCTTTTTGGACTACATTCGGGGCACACCTGGATAATATACAACCCTGAGAGGCTACACTTCACGCGGATCAAACTAAACTGTAACTGCCGATGTTGTCGTCCCAGGTTAAATTAACCTGAATCGTGGTGGCGATTCTGACAATGACGAGATCTTGTGACCGGTACCGTCATGTGCTGTACGCAGAATTCGTGTTTCCTCAGAAATCTCATTAATAATTTCGGTCCTACCAAGAGCCGTTCTCAACGAAGACTGTGTGATATCAGCCACGTACTGTGGAGATTTGATCCTGATGGCAGGCCTAAGCATAGGATAGTGTTCGAGTTTGCAAATTTTGGAATCGCGATTGATCACCAATATGATCCTCGGTTAGATCTCATTAGTAAGTGAGTGAATCTCGCATGCACCAGTGGGAAATTCAATAAAATTTTAGATACCTTCTCGACCGTCTTTCGACGAAACCGCGAGCGAGTTATTTGCGGGAGGCCACCAAACGGTCGCGATCGGATATTAGACTAACTGCGATAAAGGAGCAACTAGCTTGTGCAATTTCGAGTATGCTGGTATTCCCGCTGCGACTGATGCCGGTAAAATTACATGTAATTATCGTTTCATTGATGAAATTATAATCATCGAGGAGATGTTCGGGGTAGCACTTGAAATTACACGTTGCATTACGGCTTTGATTTAACGTAACCTGTAAAGCCCCTCAAAACTCATCATCGATGTTATACACATGATCGATGTCTTTAGGGAGTTCATACCTTAACGCTCGAGATCTCTATATGTCTATGATATTGCCGGTGAGCAAACGCGACAAATCAGTGCGACTTCATTTTTACTGCTGGCTCGCTTTTGCAGGCGCGAACTGGCCAACAGGTGTTTCCTGTCGATCCACAATCTCGTTTGGATCACACGGTTCACCAATTCCTTCTCCTTGTTTCTTTTGCTGCTTTTTCTCTATGTTAATATTCATTGTCTTCTCGCAGTTGAGCAATTTCTTCTTGCCGCGTGGGTCCAGGTTCAGGGGAACATTCAGATTTGGGTTTGGTTTGTGTTTGGCTTACAACTTTCTCGTAATCGCTGTGCATATGTTTCTTCCAACTTGGTTTTGGTTGGTAGTGACACCTCCAGAGTTGGTCTTCGGCATCCGTCCGTCTTCGGGAGACGATGTTGGTACGCATTTGGATTCAGATGGACTTTCGTATTCGCCTGCGATCGATCTGATACCATAAGAACTCTATCCTTTGTTTGGGGCCCCGAGTGGCCGAGTGGTCTAAAGCGCTGTCCGTTACGGATCACTGCCATCTCACCTCTGTCTGCGTTTGTTCGAGTCTAAGATTCGGCGAATGTGGATATGTGAGAAAGCTTGCCAGTAGCTTCTCGTGGGTCGGTGGTTCTTTCCGCGGATTTGCCGGTTTCTTCCTCCACCATTAATACTGGCCGCCATGTATAGCCTATCGTGTGCTGAAAAATGGCGTTAAGCCCCACAACAACAACAACAACAACAACAACTATCCTTTGTTTGAAAAATTTTTTTCTAGACGCTGGGAAGATAGTTAGGGGTGTTCACTTTGGAGTTGAACATATTCGGGATTGTGTGATGTCAGTGTTTGGTTTGGATTCATATGATGCTTAAGGTTGCAATTTGCATGAACGTGCTTGCCGTCTCTGATTTTGTTTAATACTTCTTTCCTTCTGTACTGGTTGTTTAATATCTTCAATCATTATGTTGCCATTGTCAAAGTTTCCACCTTGAAATGTATAAAGTATTTGATTATTGTCTGCCCACGGCTCGCGAGGGACTTATATGTACCCAGAAATCTCCCTGCATGTACCCAGAAATCTCCCTGCATACCCACCTGGGCCATACTTGATCCATATTGTAATCACTTGGGTCTGCTGACACTTTTAACGTCAGCTCTTTCCTGTTAATGTGTCTGGTAAGAACAGCACGCATAGATCCATTATCATCATCATTGAGTCGTGCATAGGTGGTAGAGGCCGTGGAATATTTTTAAGTGTCACTCGGTTTTCTTCGTCGAGTACACTGGGGTTTTGTTTCATAGAGACCAAAACTCTCTCCGATTTCTCCGACGTCTTCTTGGAATTTCTTCATCTACTATGGCAAGCGTCTAATAGACCCCGCGGTTGCATCTGTGGCTTTGGTGGTCCTGACAATAGGACCATGCTCTTTTCCTTGTCCCATCATTTCGGCAGTGGTGTTCGTGACTTTCTTGTGCAACTTGTCTGGATATTCCATGTCAACTTCAAGGAAGTATACATGGCCGCTGTCGTCCGGATACTCGCTGTCAAATTCAGTGATGTATCCATGGTCGCTGTTATGATTGTACTCCTATACGCATTTGTGTATATCTACATCAGCGGGATCGATCCAGGTAAACTGATCTGCTGGGATGAGTTGCATCATTGTATACAGATTATTGGCGTCCAGATATAATATGTGGCATTTTGGAGTGGCAGGGTCATATCCATTCACAAGTGGGTTGTTCGCGCAAGCATATCGGTGACTTGATATCGATATACCGCCATGCAAACTACATTCAGTTAATAGATGTTGATCAATATTAGTGAACAGCCCAAGTTCGATTCTTGTATATAGTAATAAGGCATCCTGGGCCATTCCTAGAAGTAATGCGCGGGATCAAGTTTGTACGTGCGTATTCCTCTATCACGAAACATCTCGGGAGACACCTATGAAAGGAAGCCGTCATTGGGTGGAAACTTAGTTTCAGCAAACCTGTCCTAGCCGCCTGGATGTATTCAGCCATCGTACGAGCACATTCCTTTGCGGGTATGCCACCGTATAAACGAGTGATCATAGAGAGGTCGTTTCCCCTCGATGCAAGTTTGTTAGCGAGTCAATGAACTGCAGCTGACCCAGCCGAAATGTCTTGCATTTTTTTCATGATTTTGGAAATGTTATTGGGCCGTGCGTTAGATGCTATTGCGACTATTTGTATTATGATGTAATTTTCATACCCGCGGAGGTTATGAAGCACTACGAGAATTCCTGTATCGTTGGGATAAATTCGTATCTGTAGGTTACATGCACTATATGCGGCTTCTGTGTACGCGCCAGTGATGTGGCAATGATAGTGAACCTTGGAACTTCCATTGGAGCCAGAGAGACCATCACAAACCCAGCAATGAGTGGCTGTGGAAATCTGGCTTGTATCAATATTGCTTGTAATTATGTCAGCTGGCGAGACCTTTTGTCCAATCCATTTTGCTGTAACTTCGAGAGGTTTAATATATACCTTAGCCTAGCCCTGGCCACTATAAAACCTTGGCGCTTCAGTCGCTCCATCACATCGGTCAACTGTGTAACAAAACTGGCATGGGACTTTTGGGGCAACTTGTATTCCACTTGATTCAACCCCTGGCTCGGTGGTACATTCGGATGAGAAAGCAGAACGGCAATTTCAGATATTCAAAGTACGCGCAAATGATATATGGTCCTGTCATCTTCCGCTGAACTGCGTTTGTAAATTTCAAAGTTTTCTTGTCAGACTCTGGCATGATTGTGTTCTATGACTTCTGGCTGACTCCTCCACAGTAAAAGTCATCGTCGTCAAGCAGTTGTTAAGTGCTAAATATATGCAGCGTCTGCAATGAAAGTTCCTTCCCGTGTACTTTCTGTGCCGGTACACCATTCATGTGAAATATTTTATTCCTACCTAGTAACATCACGCGTCTGAGCCATGCAGCAATGCCAAATCGGTTTCAGGTAAACACATTAACGGCGATATTAGTGTCAAGTTGTTCAAACTTGCTAATGTCTGTTATCTATATCTATATTATGTGTGTTAATTTTCATGATTATAGATTGTATCGGTCATTTAGTAAATAGCATATTAAATACTAATTTTCTTTGTGGTTTTGGGTTTGAACTTGAAGATGTCATTTTAGTAAACACATTACATAGTTTTTTCCGCATGGAAGTAAACATGTTGATGTGATGAGTTCAGGTCATGGGTTTTTCTTGAAAAGCAGGATGACCTAGTTTTTCATTAGCTAGTTGCACAAGTACTTAGACCTTATTCACAAAGAGTTGTTTCTAATTATTATATGACCCACATTCTGCATCTTAAATTACGTCTAGGTCCTTTTTATAAAAGGGATTATTTACTAAAAATTAGTTATTCCTACCGCAAACAGCAGTCTTAGAGGAGTCAAATAGTTGTGCTCAATTCGATTGTGTGGATTTAATCTATTTATTTCAATTGTTCATTGGAATTAAAAAGTGTTCAGACTTTAGGACTTAGTAGCTGTTATGAAATTATATTTGGATTATATTATTGTGATATATCAAGACTATTGGCGCATAAGCACAATAGATTGAACTTCGTTCGGAAGATCACTGGAACTCATTTGAAATACTCGATTCTTTTGGACATGTAATAGAACTTTAGGACTATTTAGGATTTTCTTCATCATACTGTGAGTTATTTTTAATTTTTCACTTTCTATTTTAGGAAAATAAATTATTTATTCAATTTTATAAAACTTGTTGGCTTTTACTTTTTTCTGTTATTAAGCTAAGATCATAGAATTGAAACAATAAAATTGGGAGTTGGTCTGGGATACAAATTTCTTTAAAATATATTTAGATAATTTACATTTCTTTTTTTAATTTAATTTCACTTTGGTTAGGAATTTTCTTAGTTTCTAATATTTTAATTTTGCATATTTTAGACATCTTTAGTGAAACCAGCAAGCTTACACCATGTCACCTAAAGTGGAGAACTTTGTTTCAGATGCTACAATGAAAGGGGTATGGTCCATAAAAAAAGGACGAGTTGCTTGAGCTTGCCGAATAATATGATCTTAC
The DNA here is from genome assembly GCA_016617855.1 of Megalonaias nervosa. NCBI lineage: Eukaryota > Metazoa > Mollusca > Bivalvia > Unionida > Unionidae > Megalonaias > Megalonaias nervosa. The sequence continues at coordinate 7,918 of JAECUM010016541.1, read as the reverse complement.
TGACGCGAAGGCTTTGTTAACGAAGCAAACGACAAAAATATTTTGGTTCAATATTTAGTGTAAATGGATATTCTTGGTAAAAATGCTTTCTATCTGATTAGTAGGTCTCTATCTGGTTCGGATAGGAAATAATGAGAATTACGGTTTTAAAAAAAGAGATAGAAATAGAGTTAAGAATGTTTCAGCTTCAGCAGGAAGTAAAATGCAAATGCAAAAAAGAGAGAAAGAAGCAAGAGAAATGCAAATGCGAAAAAGAGAAAGATGATAGAAATGCAAATGTAGAATGAGGAAAGAGAAAGACGTTGATAGCGATAGTATTCCTTTACCTAACATATTTATTGGTCAGTCTTTTGACGAGGTCACTTTTGATCATAATATTGATCAAGCAAGAGATATTGATCACATTTATCCTAGTTTTACTACTCATGCTTTCAGTTCAGAAGATTTTATCAAATTTTTAATAAATATGGTTTGGTCATATTGGTTTGATACAGGAAACGATTAGAACATGAGTGTTTATTTATTGTTGTTTGCTATTACAAAATCAGTCCTAGATACCATTCCGGCTATTATTATCGTCCTTATAAAGTTAGAAAGAAAATAAGTGACATATTTTATCACTAATACTCCTGGGTGGCGAAGCGAAAACAATTTTGCCATATAAATATGTTAAAGAAGTTTGCTGAAAGAGATATCCCTGTAACTCATTCAATCAATATAGCTATACCTGTTCCAAACAGTGAGGATATCAATGATGGTGTGAAATTGGACTGCATTGACTTTGGAGCAACCAATCTTCGGAACTCGGAAATATTGAACTGTCTAGACCAGAAACATTCATATTTGCTGACACAGTGAAAGAATGAACTAAAACAACTATCAAGTGAATATGAGCGCTTGTTTCCAGATGTTCCAACAGGAACAAATAAAATCTACCATGACTTTAACATGGTAGATTCTACACTTGTGGAACAACATCTTTACAGGATCAATCTTCTCAAACAAGAATGTTTAAAAAAAACTCAATACAATGCTGTAGAATGATTTCATAGAATCAAGTAAAAGTAACTTGAGTTCACCATGCATTCCTGTGCCAAAACCAGATAATAATTTCCGCATGTGTATTGGTTATAGAAAAGTGAGCCGTGTCATCAAAAGAGATTAAAATCCAATACCTAGAATCGATGACTGCACTGAGAAAATTGGAAATGTAAAATATACCACCAAATTTGATCATTTGAAAAGGTGATGGCACACTCCAGTCACTGAATGAGCAAAAGTGATTTTGGCATTGTAACTCTAGATAGACTTTTACAATAAAGTGATACCGTATGGAATGAAAGTTTCGCCTTCAACTTTCCAACGTTTACTGAAGATGATTACATCTGTTCTACATACTTGTGACGAGTACAACAACGACGTCATATCGTAATCTACAACGACAAATTTCACAGGATGTGTTTGACGTCCAAATACCTAATGAGATTCATCAACTCGACCTCTTATTTCTTATACATGATCAAGTACGTGATCGATAGGGTCGATTGCGAACCTACAAATACGCGTTAATTATAGCTGATGTTGCAAGCAGATACAAAGTGGCGGAACCACCGACGTCAAAAGATTCAGCAAGTGTCGATGATGGCAACGAATATTACAAGTCGATGCAGGTAAAGAATTTCTCGGATCTGTTGCTGCACTGTTAACAAAATATCATGTGCGAGTTCGTGTTGGACATATTAATATAAATGCTATTGTGGAACGATTTAATCGCACACTTGCGGAATGATTATTCGGACATCAATACGCACACAACTTATTAATGCAATCGCGGAGTACTAGCACATACGAGTAACATGACTTCCATTAGTCATACAAACATTAAATAATGAAACCACTCCTGTAATTGGTTTAAAACCAGCTAATGCGATTCGACAAAGATTGGCATTGTTACTCAGAAAGTGATTTCGCAACCACCACCGTTACGACCACTTTGTCCAGTATTTGTATGCACCAGGGGAATTAGAAGGAGGACAACGTCGTGTTACTGACCCAGTATGGTCCAATGATTTATTTACAATTTCAGATTGGACTGATTTTCCAAGGCAGATAACACTTTATAATTGGCGCCTATTATTGAAAGATCGGCAAAACCACAAAGCTAATCATTTGTGCGAGAACAATTGCAAGTCGTTCCAGCGAATACGGAATTACCACCAAGAACTATTTTATCAACCACACAATCGCATTATGACCAAATGCGTACGTGGTAATAAGATCGGGTGATTCGGGTAATATCTATCGCCAGGTATCTAGCAATAACAAACTCACTTTGATGCATCGATAAACAGCTATGGGATGTTTCATTCACCTAGTCATATTTGCCTTATGTGTGAATTCACATCTTTCTCTAATATATTTCACATACATATCATGCCCGAGATGTTTTGCATAATAACCCATGGAACATCCTTTGCCTTTTCAACCTTCTTTGATCCAACCACAATCGAGGATATTTTAGGTTGAAGTCTCACATATTCTTAAAATGGTTTACCCAACCATTCGTCTTTGAATTTACCAACACCCGTTTTATTGGTGTTGCTAAACAACGGGCGTTCTTTTGGATAATGTTATCGAATTCTCTTCCGAGTGCGCTTGATGCAATATCTGAATACACATCAGCGGTGGTTATATGCGTCAGTAACGAGTCGTTGTCGGTAAAAAGCATAGTCGCACAATCATGGTAAAATGGTTTGATCTTGTCGTAATAAAACTCATACGTGAGCAGCTTCGACAGGTTAAGTAATAACGAACAAATATAGGTTTTATCAACTTGAGTTTTGCCTTTTTGCTATGAATGATAAGTCCACCATCAAAGATCTTTCAATATTTAAATGCCTGATCAGCAATAAGCTTTAAAAGTTTATCTTGTTGACTATCACGAATAATGTTGACTCTAATAATTCATTTTCGTAAATTATCTATGTTTTTGCCAGACAAAAATCTTTTTCAAATTTAGTTGTGGCTTGTGTGCGCAGATCCTTATTCATTTGAATGTATGGGGATATCCAAGCTTGTTGGCGAAATCCAACCACTAGATGACTTTACTTACACGCATTCCCAATTGCAAGTACAAATGCAGATTTCTTATGTTTAATACATAATTGCTTTTGGTCCTGAGGTTTGGAACAAGTTTCGTGCATTCAGTACATTTACGTCTTGATTCATTCATGATTGCGCACTAATAAGATGACAACCACTTACCAGGGACTGGCAACGCTTCCGGTGCTAATTGATAATCATTATGAGCATGGTGAGTTTCTTCAGAGTATTCTAATCAACTTTAAAAATGTGTCCGTGGTCGCTGTTCCTGTTATACTCTTTATGTACGAGAGAAGTGAAGCTTCTGTTGGATCAATCCACTGAAACCCTCCGACAGGTAACAGTTGTATCATTGCCGAATTATAAAGATTATTGGCATTGAAATGCATGATGTAACTGCCTGGGGCAAAGGGGTCACACCCGTCTATGTATTGGTTATTTGCGCGCGGGTTTAATTGACCCGCCATTAATATTCCACCAACAAATTAGTACTCAATAAACAGATGATTATCTATATCCGTCAACAAATTCCAACTCGGTTTTGGTTTTTGATAGACGTGCACCTAACGCTATTCCTGGTGACGTAAGATAGTGCGAGGAATGGAGCTCATACATTCGCATAGCAGTGTCGCAAACTGCTTCAAAGGCATCTGCTAGTAGCAACAGATCGGTGAGCACGAAAGTCACCCATCTTTTCTGCAATCAAATGTGGACCAGACTGCGTGCGCGTAGCCGTTGGCGGAAATATCTTCACGCGACAGCGGAAAATAATACGCTTCTATCGGCGACAACGGAGTGTAAGCAAACTTGTCTCAGTCGCTCATGTATTGGTAGGGATACGTGATTTTTCTAGTTAACAAGAGATTTGAATTTTCCTGGCGCTAGATTGTTACCTTGTCCAAAGACAAATTTAGAAACTGTAACGAATCAATGAACAATAATTGTCCAAGTTTAAACGTCATGTATTTTCCATGTTATTTGGAATAACACTTATTGGTACCTTTGATGTAGTTGTGATTGCTTGTCTTATTACGTGGATGTCATACCTACTCGGATTACGAAACACTACAATTATTTGCATTTGACTTTGTTGAATTCATAACTGTAAACTGCATGTGCTATGTGCTATGTGTAGCTCCTCTATACGCGCCAGTGACGCGACAGTGATATCATCAACTTTGCTTCCACGTTCAGTTCCATCGAAAGGAACATCACAGATCCACCAATCAGTTGCCATATGAAACTCATTAATATCATGGCTGGTTATAATCACGTCGGCGAGCGAATAAATTTGTTGTCGAATCCATTTCACTTTATCCTCGAGCGATTTAAGAAAAACTTAACTAAATTCTTATCACCATAAAACATCGGTGGCTCAGGTTACCGGTCACATCTCAAAACATTGTAACAAACCCGCACTGGACTTGTTCAGCAACTTGTGTTTGTTGCATGATCATTCACTGGAACACTGAGACCTTCGAGGCTCGCATATATTATATAGGGTACTTTCCTTTTTCGTTTCACCGCTCTAAGTTTTAAAATGTTTTTACGAGGTTCTGGCATAATCATACGCTGTCGTTTTAGACTGATTCCACCCCAATAAAAGCCATCGTGGTCAAGCAGATGGGTATTATAAACATCCATGCAGCGTCTGCATGGAAATCTTTTGCCCTTATGCTTACTGTGTCGGTTAAGGAACCGGGCAAGATTCTTTATCCATACGTAATGAACTGAACCAGGCAGCAACGTATCTGTCTGGGTCTGCTCGCTTTTTCTGTGGGAATAGTACAAGCCGATAAAAGCCCTTACCCTAAGTGAATATATTAACAGCGATACCTGAATTAAGTATTTCAAGCTTTTTAGTGTGGCCTTAGCAACCTGCATATGATATTCTGTATCATCAAAATTGAGTTCACTCATGTATTGCTCGTATTTGATCTTGTGGTCACTAGCCGGATGCAACACGGAGAAAATAGACTATTCAAAACATTTATCATCATCTATTTTAATATTTATTACTGACCGTGGCGGAACATACTCTGGTATTGGCATATGACTCGATCCGCGAAATGGTTGATATCAGGAAATATGCACTTCAACTTTCGTACATCTGTCAAGAGTCTATCCTGATCCTCTTTTTGTATATTTTTCCACAGTTTTAAGAATCTTTTCAATGCCTTCATTGATTTCATCATTGATAGCCTTGGTATCTTTGCGATTCAAAATTCACGAGCACTGCTGTGAATCCACGGTGTTATAATTTTAAAATCTATTGTTATCACGATTAGGTGGCATAATTAAATGCATTTAAAGAATAATATCCGCTTTAGCCTTTGAGGTACCATAGCGCTGTAACAATGATATAGTTCTAAGAATTATATTTAATAACAGTTGTCAAGCGTGTTTACCTGGTTTGTATGTATGTGGGATAATTGCTACGTGATTTTATAATTCACCACTGCGCTTGTGAAATTTGAATACAGTTACTTGTAATTGCTGTGTTTTATGTGTGATTCGACATTGCAAATCAGGCTTTCGCACATAAACAGGCTCATTCTTTTTAGCATCATAAAATTCTTTTGAAAAAAAAAAAGTAAAATTTCTTCCAACATTGTGTGAGCCCAAAGCAGCTAAAATGACCTATCACTGAGCATTGCGCCATCTCATTATTTAGAGGACTGAATTTTCCAGACGAAAAATACATTATATTCATCATCACCAAAATCATTGCGATGATATTAATAACATCATGGGATTTCCTGAACTGAGTTAATACTGCGTAGCCAGCGCCATGATTAAGATTAGAGTACTTGCAGGCTATAGGTATCTCCATGTGGTTGCAGCTGCTGCTGTTCAGTAAGCATGCAGCTGCTGCTTAGCAAGTCAGAAATTAAGACAGAAAAAGTTCTGCGAATACTCGTGGCGAAGTCGATATCTTCATTTAAGACAGCAGTAACTATACGTCAGTAACCTGATTACTGTATCCAAAAAATGAAGCATCAAAGGACGTGTCCATCTCCTTATCCAGCCAATGTCATGAAACATTGTGCGCTTGCGATAGAGGTATCATACGTGTGCATTCAACATGTTTAATGACGATCATACACGTCATAATATGTCTGCTTTCAAGTCTGTATCTTTTGAATTATTTGTAATGCGACGACACCATTAGATGAATATTTTAATGCACTCTTTATGCGTAAGTCTTGTACATAAGCAAGGGTGATTGTTTGTTTTTCATTATTATCTTATCGTGTATTACCACAAAATCTAATAATTTAAGGTAGCATGATGTGAAGGACATACTTCTGGTTTGCAAGTTTCATTGGCAATGTTAATATTTGATGCAAAAAAAAAAGTTCCGCAAATTCCCATCTTCATGCGTACATTTAAATGAGTGTGATCATTCAAATCAAATATTATTATTGACAGTATGCTGATATTCGTAATGTGTGTGTGTGTGTGTGTGTGTGTGTGTGTGTGTGTGTGTGTGTGTGTGTGAGATGAGTGCAATATTCGCATGTTTTAATCCGTATCCCACAAATCACAATGTGTTAATTTTCAGACTTGATTGTGAATGGAATGCAAACTTCGTCTTACTGGCATTTCAAAGTTTCAAAGACATTACCAAACTCTCGCATTGTTTATAGAGCAACATTTGGAGCCCGTGAGACAGGAATGCTAGATATATTTAAAACATATCAAACAGAGACGGGTGCCAGAAGTGACATATGTTATGGAGACCTACATTTGTCCGTCTGTCTGCACCAATCAGCTTGAATAGAACTATATGTTTGCTCTTGCTAGGAGATATCACCTGAATATTATAGTGGTTTATCTGTTCTCTGTATGTGATTTTTGCCGCGTCTTTTCTATTTGCTAGAGTCTGTGACAGTCTTCTAATTGTATTACTACCTTTGTCTAAAGATTTTACACTTTTCCCGAGTATTTTCAGCGTCCGTTAAAGTCCATGACACTTTCAGAATTTATCTTCTACTTTTAGGTTAGGCCATAACTGTTATCATTTTTCTGGATTTCTTTTTAGTTCCTGTTATAGTCATTGTCAGCTACATAATTGTCAGCTACATAATTTTGATATTGCTTGTTGGGTAGTATGTGTGGATCATTGGTAACGACACAATGCGTATTGGATGGTAAAGTTGGAGCTGAATAGTAGATAACTAGGTATTGGTCACTCAAAAGGCTTCTGTGCAAGATTTATCTGTCCTCTCTTATTTTACATGCGTTAGATTTAAACATCCTTGGTATTGACTTAATGCACAATTCAGTACAGGCGAATGGAGAATAGTAATCTAATTGGTAAGATATGGCCGAAGATCATGCTAAAGGTGATGTCCTATATCCTTCATTTATTCTGTAACACCTAGCAGTAATAAAAAAAGGAGTTTTATGTCTTCCATTCACAGACTTTGATGCATTGTACATCAATATGAAATATGTATGTCTGAAAAAGAAATGTCACTAATACTTATGAATAATACATTTAGTGGCAAGAAGTAGCGGATTTGATCACACTTTGAGAAATTGAACATAAGCTGCTTTTCTGCACATATTGTTTGCAAATTCAGTCTTTAACAACCGTAACAGCATTTCCTTGAAATGGTCGGGTGGCCTATATTGGCCATGAGCACAATTTTATGATGAAAACAATGACACAATTGAACATATAATTTCGTAATGATTTAAATGACACAAGTATAGGTACCAAATATTATGATACTCCCCACAATTAACAGTTTGAAATATTTATTTTATATTCTCGATTCACATGTTTTTGCACATATTGTACTTGTAT
>JAECUM010016540.1:0-34545 GCA_016617855.1 Megalonaias nervosa | reverse complement strand
GATACTGAATATTTTCAATTATTTGTTGTTTTATATCGTCGCTGTAATGTTGTATTATACTGGAAAACAAACTTTTCTATGTTGGTGTGTGTTCGAGTGTATTCAGACCCGATTTCGTCGGCGTATGATTTAATAAACGCAGTGTTGACAAATCTTTTCTGTAGTTCTTCAAGTTTGAATAAATAAATCCCTAAATCAGGAATCGTTTCATTTTCGATGATGTAATAAGCTCTATGAAGCTGATACCATAAACGACCTCGTCGATATTCTGGAAGATTTATAAATGTTCGTTTTGTTGTGAAAAATTCATCTCGGGGTGGTTCTGGAGGTCCTTGATAAACAGGCGCAACTTCAGGCCATCCTAATACTGATCTGATTGATGACTGATAAATATCGTCTGCGTAATCTGGTGAATAAATTTCAATCGCGGATGACAGCATTGGTTCGTGTTCGGTAATGGCAATCTTGGATTCTTTTCCGGTGATAGATTTAATTCTGCGCTGGAATTCTTCGTTGATTTGTTCGATCTCATAACTTCCCGTGGGAATACTGACTACTTGCCAATCTGGAGTTCCATCGTCGCAGTTTTTGTTAGCGAACACCAGTGAGTTATTCGGAGGAAGTCCACCAAACGACGTTGATCTGATATTTGGCCAGGTATAGTAAACTCGTAATTGTGCTAGTACTATTTCTTTTACTGAAATTGCAGTTGGAAAAAGAACATTAAATTCAGGATTAGTTGAACTAGTTGATATCATCATTGTTTTCAGCGGTGTTGTATTGGCGGTAATCTGTTGCAGCAGTTCTTGCGACAACGACATTATTTAATTATCACTTTCTATATACTAATTATAATTTTATTTTTTCTTGTTAACAATCTGGTTCTAATGCCTCGTTGTAAATCTTAATTATTTCTGTGAACTCATTGTCGGTAATTATACCATCGTTGAGGCACGACGAAATCAACGATGATAACCTTGAGTACGCTAATGTTGCCGCGTGCAGTTTTGAGGTGTACTCGTGTAATTTTGCGGCTGTACACGTCGATATATTTTTTGCGATGATATTAAGAACACCAGCAATTGTTGTTGCATCTGAAACACAAATTGTTACAACTGCCGGTGAAGTCATCGTTACCGCCGACAAAATTACACCAGTTCAGCGATGATCGCAGATGCTGAATAAACAACTACGTCGATGACAACTGAGCGTCTGGAATATTTTTTACTTTTGCGCTGTGCTCGTCGATGATATTTTTCAGTTTGGTTTGACACTCACATACTTGATTGTATCTGTGCTGGTTAGCGTCGATCATTATTATTAAGTAGATTAACGCGACTAATTCAAAATTCTGAAGTATTAAGTAATCAATTCAGGTGTTTCAGCGACGAATTCAAGACACCACCAGATCGAGGCCGCAGTTAATTTTTTATCAGATGATTCCAGTATAAACGTTTCTTCGGTATCCTTATTTAACACTGCAGATACAGTTTCAGAAACATTATCGGTTGAATGACGCCATGGATATGTAGGAAATGTCCTAAATTTTGCAGAGCTGAACACGGACAGCCTGTACACACCAGTAACCGTCGCGGTATGTTTGATAGAGTTATCGCTCGGTGTCCACGTTGATGATCCTGATGATACTGTGTATACGATATTGTTGATCTGCACGTGAGGAATTTTAACGAGGTTAGTTTTTTGAACGATATTAGGAATTCCACTGATGATATCGTTGAGTCTCGCGTTAACGTCGGCGAGTTTTATGTCAACGGTTGGTTGACTTCCAAAAAATTCATTAATGATTCTGTTTACGTTTCTGCGAAAATTCAGAAACAGTTGTACTTGATTAGTAAAATCAGTTTTGAGTGTGATCATTCCATCACTGATCGTCGACTATGAAGTTGTCATCGGAATGTTGCTATCGTCGACGTATTTCTTTTGTTGCAGCGTTGAGATTATCTGTTGGTTCTCCCACGTTGGTAATTTTATTGTTGTTCATGTTTTGGATGCCGGTCATCATATCACCGGTCTTTAAAACTTGTTCGGATATACTACCTCGGATCGATGACGGAGTAATAACACTAGGGACAAGCTTTCCTTCTCGTTCATACACGGCAACTAGACTTTCTCGTGTTGCTCTGTTACGAACAATGATATCGCTGATTGCAATATTACTTGTCATTAATTTTTCTTCACGGTTTTGAAATACTACAAGTTCACCAGGATCAACGTTGGCAAGATTGAGCAGATCAGATATTTTGTCGCTGACCTGTTTTGTTACTTGTTTGAGTAAGTCTTCACCTGGTGTTTGTTTGGTTTTAGTTTTAGCGGATCTTCCGCAAATATCTACCGTTATACAATATAATATAATAGTTGTTTAAAACGATAGATGCTGGTTAACGGTGTACTCGTGCACAACTTTAGGAGGTGGTGCTGACGATGCTGAAATCGCGTCAAGTACAGCAAGTGCTTCTCTGCCACATATTGGTGGGTCGGTTATTTTTTGTGTTGGTAACGTTGAATACCAAACTGGAAAATTTTTATCGCTGCTCACGTATTTTAAAAATTCTTTTGGTGGTGCTAACCAGTACTAATCAAAATAAACAATTCCACGTGGATCAATCGCGTATGCAACCCAATGTGTACCTGTGTTGGTGAATTCATCGAGATTAATAATACTAGTTTCAACGCGGTTTGGTTTACGCGGTAATTGATCACGCATGAAAACACCTCTGAAGTTTTTTTATGTCTAGCTAGGCAGCAGCATTAAGTAAATCAAAATTGGACATTGGAAGAATCAGCGAGGTATCGTTCCTGGTAATCTTAGACTGCGACCGTATCGTCGGCCTGGCAATCTTAGACGGCCGGGCTGTGGCACTTTTGTTGCTCTCAGACGTCTTCCGTGTTGTTGTGTCCGTGATCGTTTTTTCAAGCTTTCTGCGTGCAAAATTCCTTTTCCTGTTGCTTTCTTTAATGCCATCCCAGCAGCAGTTCCAACAGCACCAAACGCGGCTGCTTTTTTAACAGCTGGGACTGCAGCGGCTATTAAAGCTGGTATAGCTGCGAGAAGTGGAAATATACCACCGGTTTTAACAGCATCGCTGATAGCACTCTCTGAAAGATTAAGTCGTAATCCGGTTTTTGATTTTTTAGCTGCACTGAAGTGCTTGAGTTGACGTTCTGTCAGTGATAGTTTATTCGGACCACTTAATATTTGTCCTTGTTTTAACGTTATTGTTGTTCCACAGTTATCTTTGGACGCTGATTGTAGTTTTTTGATCTGACCAGGAGTCAGACTGACACTAACATTATGATACGACATTTTATAATATCATCCTGATTTTTAAATTAACGACTACATGTTTTCGACTGGGGCATCAATGACTCTCATGCGACCACCAACACCTTCAAGTGGCATTGTTTTATTAGATAATATAACATCAATTGCTCTGTAATTGGCAATGGCACCTGGTCGGTTTTCGAGAGCTCGAAAGTGTACGTCAACAACGGATTGTCTGAATAAATTTAAATGTTCCAGTGAAAAATAATAGATCGGATACAGCGTTGTAAAATCCCGCTGAGATATTTGTAAACCGGTATCGATATTTTGATCAAGCTCCCTAAATGTCATCAAACGATGATACGCACGTGCAACATGATGTTGATTAAAATCCAATAACATGTCCTCGGTTGGTTCTTGATGTCCATTTATCCTTAAAGAAACTTCTGTAACTCCGAGTTTGTCAAACATCATTGTGGTACGCAATTGATTATTTGCTCGTGTAATATCTTGAAGCGCAACAATTATATGTCGCGGCGCAGAGACACCGTGCTGTGATGCTATTCGCCATGCAAATAATCCCTTGATGTTTATCTGAATTGAGTCTGTGGTCATCGTCAACCATGATATTGTCGATTTACCGCATTGATCCATAAAAAAAGCAATTTTTGTTCTTCAGTGATCAATGGAGTCATTGTTGGCATCCACAGAGAAAGTTTTGATAATATTACTTTTCCGTGAAGTGCTACTGTTGCGGCTGGATTAGCTCCTTCAGCGTGACAGATTGCGTCATCGTCGGTAGTTTATCTTACAAGTACAATTCTATGTTTTGCTCCGAAGATAACCTTTCTAAAATTTCTGCAAAATCCAAAGAAATGTGAGAGTGGAATCGCACATAAGAAACTTTCATCATCTCTCAGCATTGCTAGACATGTTGCAAATCACAAGTTGTAATTTTCGTTCATCGATGTAACTGTGTCCCCAGCTGCATTTAGTGTTACATTTCTGTTTTCTGGATGATCAGTTATGTCCTTGGCAAACATCATTGATGGATCAGCTGATCTTGAGTAATCATCGCTGTATCGCGCAAGACCGAGTATAGTGGTAGCAACGTCGACGTCAGCGTGGCGAACATCAATTTCTCTTCCATCAATGGCGTATGAGACACTTTTGTATAATGCCATGATGCCGTTGACAAAACCAACTCGATCACCAACTCCGTAGCCGGTATTATCTGCTTTTACGAGTTTACCTTCGATCTCAAGAAATGCCTCTGCGGGCAGAAAATATCTGCTTGTGTCCTGAACATGTAATTCGATTCTTCGACGTCCATCAGGTACACGTGCGTCATAAGAATAATACTGATAATCACGCACAGACTCATCTTTGAGAACTGGTGCATCCACGTCAAATGCGGTAACCGATATACGCTTAAACATCTTTATTATCATCGTGTTCGTCTAACGCGAACACCGCTTCCTGATATTAAACTTGCGGTTATATTTTTTTCCTTTTCTGATGTGGATACACTAGCCAACTCTGCTAGTTTTTGATTTGCAGCATGATATATTATTTTACCAACATTTACAGGCATATCCGAAGTACTGGGTAATTTGACCGGCTGTGGCTTTCGTCGTATCAATCGTGCTAGTCTATCTCGGATTGCCGAGAATGCTTTACCAGCAACGTCGCCGGCAACGCTAATACCTTTTTCACGAATAACGTCGATGGCCTTCATACCTAATTGTTTTGCAACAGGTATTGCTTTTGGGGCTAACCGTGCAAATAGATCCTGAACAATATCACCAAGTCCATCGCCGTAGAACGTTTCATAGATTGGTAATCTTGAATTTATCACCCTGACCATGGTCGGTCCATGTTGAGCATTAAGTATAATCATTTTATTATAGTTGTTATATCTAACCGTTTAATCACTGTAGTAATTGTCGGTAATTTCATCGATGAGTTCCCGGTAAACATTAATGTCCATGATACCGCCTGTAAATAATCGTTGACAAATTGATGCTATTTCGTTGATGATCTTAGGAGAGTTATTACCATCTCGTTTTCCACCGATTAAAATTTCTGGTCGATCAACATCAGCAAGAATGTTATCCGGACATGGAGTAATAAGACCACTTCCTTGAGTAGCAATACCATGTCCAGTTACACCAGGGTCAGGTGACGGTTGTCTCCGCTGTCGAGATCTCTGCTTTCTTGGTGATATAACTGGCGTTCCAATACCTTTTATCGTTTCATAAACTTTATCAACAAAATCGTCGTATTCTTTTCTATGTTTTTGACTGATTTGTGGAATATCCTTGTACTCACGAAATACCCTAGCAACCCACTCTTTTTACTGGATTGTTATAAAACCCTGGTTTTAGAAACTGATGATGCAGCTGATATCCCGCCGCAGCAACCTTAACAGGATCAGTCATAGCTTCTGTATATCCTTGTTGAGTAAAAAAAATACCGAGTTTTTAATTTTGGTTTAGACAGATCCTCGACGATATTATTAACATCTTGAATTTCAGCACGTGTTTTGACTCCATAGCTTCTTTAATTTGATCTGGTAATGCTCCGATAACCTGCTGTGTTGCAGTTGTAGCCTCAGCGGTTTTCTCCAACGAGGGAAGAAGACCTTCACTAGTCTTTGTAACCGGTTTAAATAATTCTTTTGTGGCTTCTGCAAATTCCACATAAGATTCCTGACGTGCCTGTAGTTTTTGTTTGACAGAATCTCTCACGGGTATATATTTCTTGATTGCCTCTAGTCACTCTCGAGCTAACCTTGCTGAATGTGTTTCACAGATCATTATTGATATAATAGTTATTTAATTACAGCAGCAGAGAGGCCAACGACAGCACGTGTGTGCGCGCCTCGCAAACGAACACGTCTAAAATTTGAAAAAAATAGTCAGCGCGGGGTAACAAAAAAGTTAATTGGATCTGTTTCCCATGTATGGACATATAATCGGTCAACGGCTTCGGTTTACGATTATTGACCTTATTTTTCAGTCTTCGTAGAACCTATATTTTTGCAAACGGAACCCTCTAAAAAGGTTGTAGGGTTCAGCCTCTCTGCTGCTCGTTTGCATACAGAAACTTAAAAGACATAAACCTATGAATAGCATGTGAGTGCTGAAGACATTTTTGAGTAAGCAAATGCTGTTAATAACCCAAATGTTGTACTCGGGTTCATTCGTCTTTTGTATCTCTTGCCGACACGTTTTGCCTAATCAGGAAGCTAGGTGGTTTCAGGATACCAAAGAAAAGATAACTTTGGTCTCCTCCAAAATTTCATACTTATGGGGCAAATCATATACCGTTTAATTTTCCTCGCTGAAAATATCCATTTAAATATGACATATGTATTTAAAGAAATGAACTTACAAATAAAGCACAAAAAAAAAAATATTTAGAAAATGGGTAAACAAAACTCTGATTACCAGTACTTTCTATAAATGGTTTACTCAAATCATAGGGTGAATTTGAATGTTGAACAACAATGAGGGACACCAGTTACTCAATTAAATACGCCGATAATATTATACGTCTCCCTCACGCATTAAAAAAAAAGAAACTCCGATAAGTTTTCAACACCGTACCTGTCATGATATTTTACAAAATATATAACATCATGATCACTTTCTTAGCGCAGAAACTACCATGAAGGATGCTGCGCTCAAAGAGATAAAACAAGTGACCACTGCAAGTCATCTTGCTCTGGCAAATTCAATGCCGGTCTTCAGTAAAAGCATTTACGTCTTTCAATGTCACCACTTGTAATACCACAGTCTATAGTACAAACCGGTAAGTCAAGTAACTTGAGGAGAAATAAAGTAACAACATTGCTCGATGGATACCAAAAACAACCTCAAATCATTGTGTCTATAAACTTTGTAGAAAGTTTCCAATATTACCGAGCGATTTTGAATGTAAAGAAAATTTAATATATAGCTTTCAAATTATTTTCTTTTAGACAAACATATTAACTTTGCGGCATCATCTGCACCATGTATAACCAATTCACATGAGTACCATAAATGGTGCAGAATATCCTGGCAACATTGGACCTTGTTTATGTTTGTCTTGTCAGAATAAAAATATCAATCTGCCCGTTGATTAGGTAATAACTGCTATAGAATTGAGGCATTTTGCATAAAATTTACCTTCCCCGCATGCGTGAACAACGTAGAATTTTCAGAGATTTCAACTTATCTAATAAGCCGAACTACTTGAAAATTTCATGCTTCATGACTGCAGAGAAAGTTTAATTTGTATAGTCAGTTCAGTCAGCTGCACGTTTCACATTTTCCACATTCTACACCTCATGGGCGGCCGCCGATGACACCATCGCATGCGATAAATGCGAAAAATACACCATATTATTAAAGACAAAGGTATGTTCAATCAAAATGCTTAAAACAAATTTTAAGAGAAAGAAAGTAAAGTTTGAGGCCATTAAAGAGATATAAAGCCCCTTGTCCTTAGTTCATTCTTTTTGTTCTTAATTACATTCATCACTATTTTGCAGTCCCCTCTGAAACAGAGAGAAAAACGAGGAGCATATGAATACCATATTTACACAGTCAAGGATTCTTTGGAACTTCTGGCACAAAGCAAATGTGACTTCAATGAAATTATCTTATTGTGTCATAAGTTTCTATTGATATAAACATCAACGAATTTGCAGTCCAAAAAGGCATCGCTTTAGCTCAAGACATGCCTGAAAAATTGTAATTTCCCGAAAAGATAATATTTGCTCTCTGGCACTCTCTTCTAATTTGTTAACGTTGTGCAAATGTTATTGGTTAATCTACTTTTTGTTTCTCAAAATTAAAGTTATAGGTGATAGGGTAGTGGCGAAATCTTTTTTGTATACATGACGAAAAATTAACAAGCTTACTTGCTGTACCTGCAGACAACAAACAACAACAGAGGCCAGTCAAGATGTTAGTGTTTTCTCTAATAGCTTTGTAACTGCCTTGGTATGTAACACTATTTTATCAAGAAATCAGTGTGGTTGATTGACACAGTATACCAGTAAGAAATGACATTAAGGTACGAAGCAATACCCTACGTATTTAGCATTGTCAATGAAATGCTTCAGTCTAGTTGCCATGGTTTTAAAATGATTTTAGTTTGCTTTTTATTGTTTGTTTTTGTAAATGGCAAAATTAGTCCTCAGGAAAATAAACATATACGCATATTATCTTCATCTTTGTATATATATATATATATATATATATATATATATGTGTGTGTGTGTGTGTGTGTGTGTGTGTGTGTGTGTGTGTGTCTACGATACATACTGAATCACTTCGCGGTTACTGACCATTGTTCCTCAGAGTGAATTCTAGTTCAGTTTTATTTACCTACTCAAACATTATTGTTGGCATTGGGATCGCGATGTTTAGTTTAATGGGTCTTCAGTGTGTATAAACAAATCATGTTTATGTATGCACTTGTAGTCTTTTCTGTACTTGACAACACTGGATCTTCTCAAGATGCACACGAAATAAATGTGTGCATGGTGCTAATATTACAAACATGTACAGCCACGCATGATTCATATGATTACATTTACTTTAAAGATTCTTAGGTTATCAGACTATTTCACACATGTTTGAAACACTGGTCTATAATGATGCATGGAGTCTATTCTGCAGTGGGCACCAATATTCTTCGTGAAAATGCAGGTTTATTGCATTCTAATCATGCTGCACATTAATATATTTAGCATTTTAAAAAAATATGTGTAGCAATGGTCCTCTCAATAATTTACACTGCCGATAGACATGAAGACAACGTGAACTTGAAATAATGCCAAAATGGAGTGATAAATACATTAAAGGTCCCCACAATATGTTATGGCATTCACAAAGAAGGCCTTCTTCATTGTTGCATATTTCTCACTGTCCGCACCATAATAGATATAGTGTAAAATGAGAACCGATTTAAGGCTTTATAATAATTCTGCCAATGGTCCCCACCATAATATATACAGTGTGTAAATAAACGAGCACCATAATCTTGTCTCACTGCTCAAAGTGGAGTTATAGTTACATTAAATGTCCTTACCTTAAACAAACACATGGTGTAACACACAGGAAGACTGGTAAGTTGTCACCTTTGAACTCACGTAATATATACTGTTTTTTATTGTCATTAATCTTTGTATCAATCAAAATGTGGGGCCAGCCAATTAAAACATCAAACCACCTTTAATTGACATTTCTTCTCACCACAGCGTCACAGGGTGACTTCTAGTTCGCTTTTGGTCATTTCTAGCTGATGGTTGGTCCATGTATTTCTGGCGTAGATGATTTAGGAAGAAAAACTTTTAATTCCTGCATTGGTTAACATGTGCAGTAAATGTAATGTAACCGGCAGTTATAAAAGAAATTTCAAGTATACAGGTCTGAAAGTGCTACATAACTCAAGGAAAAACAAACATATTGTTGTCTCCAATTACAAGGATAATTGATCTTGGTGGGCAGAGTAAGAATCTTAGCAATAGTTATGCAGATAGGCTGTTTAATTACTTCGGCTCTGGGTGCTGAATCTACATTTAATAATTTTAGAAAGAATCTCGTCTTTTACTGTGAGGAATCCTACAGCTTATAATTATTATCGCTTATGAATGCACGTTTTGGATGAATCTGATAGAAAAAGCAACCATTGCCACTTCCTTGACAACAATATGTCATTTCCTCTGGTGCTGGCGGATTGTGTCCTGCACTGTTTCTCTTTTTTCAATTTTTCTTCATTTTTACCAATAAAACCTCAATATTGCTACTAGTTAATTTGGACATTATAGTGCACTTTAATAAAAGATTGCTAGATACAAAACCTATGGAAATAATGTGCGCATAGTGCTCACAAAGTTTAGTCCCATAGGTCCTCATTGTGCTTTGTAGAAGCTCTATACAGATTACGAATAAGACGTCGCTGTACCAATGCCACTCCTTGTAACTAAATGGCCCGTGTCGCAATTAGATTATAACGAAGACACTAAATTTTCAATTTCGGAAATTAAATCTTTCATAATGTTATTAAAGTTTATTGAATCTGATACCAAACTCGTGTGCATAAATTCTAGCAATGGATTTAGCAACCTGGTGCGCACACAGATAAACAACTGGTGAGGAAAATTATATTGCTAATAATATGAACAAATGAGAACATGTAACTTTAACGAGCAATCAACAAACACTACTGAATAGAAATTAAACAAATATGATTGACTTGTATATCTCTTACAATGAACGATCAATGTTTATAATTAACACAGTAACAAACAGTGTTTCGTCTACCACCAAGGGTAACAAAACATAAATGTACACAAATATTAATGACTTATTATTTACCAAGGGAGAATAAGGAAGGACATTTCTCCAAATACGGATATATATATATATATATATATATATATATATATATATATATATATATATATATATATATATAGCGAGAGAGAGAGAGAGAGAGAGAGAGAGAATTATAAATATACACCAGAGAGAACGGAAAGTGCTATCCCTGGATTTTATAGAAGAATGCTTGATAATAGTTGGCAGAATTAATCTTTGATTCATATAATAACTTGATACAGGTTAGAGATGGATGCCGTTTACCCGCGGACCTGGTTTCGAATCTTCGTCGGGTACGTATTAAAATTAAAAATTCTCTAACCTGAATGATAGTATTATTATTATTATTATAATATATATATATATATATATATATATATATATATATATATATATATATATATATATATATATATATATATATATATAATAAAGCATTGACGAATCTAAGTAAGAAGCATCCTTTATCAATTCACTGAAGTTAACATGTAATTTACTCAGGCGTAACTGAATTATGCAATGCTCTGTTTACCTTTCTTGTGTTCAACTATACTAATTGAACCTTAATTAACATATAATTAGCGATTGGACATTTGTAATAATTTCTAAGTAATGATTGGTAGATGCAATACTTGTGCAGGAACAACTATTACTGAAAATTGCACCATATTCGTTAAGAGCAGAATTGAAAACACGTTTCAAGCAAATGCAAATCTCCATACAGGTGCATACTTTGATCATGGTTTACTTTGGGGTAGATCTAGCGTATGGACGGACACCTACACTGACGCCAAAGTGACAGCAACAAAGAGCTTCTGTCAAGAAGGCCCCCCCCCTCTCTCTCTCTCTCTCTCTCTCTCTCTCTCTCTCTCTCTCTCTCTCTCTATATATATATATATATATATATATATATATATATATAGTAAATAAATGTGTTTTCATTTGCATCTTTAAGCAAAAAATAACATGCTTATTGTATAATACTTCTATGATAATACTCTACCATGGCTTCACATTAGCGTATAACTTTCTACATTTCCTTTGTCGTCCTGAAAAATGTCAAAAGCTTTAAATTTTTCTAATTAACGTGTTTTGTTCTAGCTGTGTATATTGGTCTCAGCTTACTGTGCTTAGTATTGTTATATCAACTGCTGCGCCTTCTTACAAACTATTCCTTCCATTTCGGAATCACATACGCATACTTGTATGTAGTCAAAGTCATTTAAGATTGTGCACGGATATTATTCTAAATGAAGTTGCAAAACGTTGAAAGTAGTGTTCAATACGGAAGAATTAAATGTGGAATTATAGCTTTGCACCTGATTGGTTGTATAAAGATTTTGACGTATGTGTTCCATTGCCATTTTAATCATTCCATTAACGATCCTTAATGATAAATGTAATTTCAGTAAGCATCTTATCACCATTTCTTCTATTTTAAAAAAACACACGCTGTAAAGAGTCACTGTTTACTTTGATTTGCTAGATCGCTTAAGAATATGTCAGGCAATGCAAATCAGGGAGTTTGACATGTTTTCTGCGGTGTCATTGTCAAGCATCTTGAATAACTACTCGGATAATTTACAATAATAACTAAGAACTAAAATCGATTTTCTGAATAATGATTTTCAGGTAGCTTGTACAGCTGATTAGCAACACCGCTCCATCTTATGTTTAAAGCCCAGTTCGATTTCCTAATTGTATTTTTCTGCGTACTTTTGTTTTGAAGCTCCGGCCACGAACAAGTATAATTGTTGATTTGTTAGTAAGGGTTGTGGTTGCAGGTTTGGGGGTTGTGGGTTGAGGAGTACTTGAAATTGCTCTCAAATCTGTGCTCGGAGGACATATGCATTTCTCTTCCATCATGTCGCTAAAATGTTGGTTTGCTGTTTTTGCACGGCTATTTTTGTCCAAGATTAAGACCATTTTCATAGAAATAATGTTGTTGTTGTCGTTGCTGGGCTTAACGCCATTTTTCAGCACACGATAGGCTATACATGGCGGCCAGTATTAATGGTGGAGGAAGAAACCGGGAAATACCCGGAAAGAACCACCGACCCACGAGAAGCTACTGGCAAGCTTTCTCACGTATCCACATTCGCCGAATCTTAGACTCGAACCAACGCAGACAGAGGTGAGATGGCAGTGATCCGTAACGGAGAGCGCTTTAGACCACTCGGCCACTCGGGGCCCCCTAGAAATAATGTAAAGGCTTCGTAACATATGAATTTGATAATTTCAAAATTGCAGCCATTATGCCGAGGATCTTGAAAAAAGTCAAACAACTTTCAGGCAAGTATTTCAAAACTACTTACCGTAGACTGCTTATTGAATTATTCCTGATAATTGATTATTTAGCATGAAAAGGGAAAGATAAGCCAATTTAGGGGTCAGTTACAAAAATTTAATTGATTATCCTGCAAGGCATGATATAGTTTTAAATCACGTTGTAAACAATTAATTTATAACCTCTTGTCTTATTTATGACTTCCCAGAAATACTTGATCAAACTGAGCCACTTAAAAAGTTTGAATCAGCAAAGGGTTTACGAAATAACTCAAATTGTTCAAATTGTTATGTATGTATGTATGTATGTACGTATGTATGTATGTGTGCGAGAGTGCATTCGTGCGTGCGTGGGTTCGTGCGCGCATGCGTGTGTGCATGCGTGTGTGTATGTATGTATGTACTGCATATATGTATGTATTAGCATTTAACAACACATCAGCACAATAGTGGCTATATCGTGCCCCTTAATATGAAATTCTAAAAATATAAATATGAAGAATGGCACAAACGTTTCAATCACATACTTAACAAATATACCAAGTATATATAGATAAGTAAATAAGAAACCAATATGAAACGGATAAACATATCATAACGACAATATACACGTAAAAATGTGCAAGACATTACTAAACACACAGGAGCCCCGAGTGGCCCAGTGGTCTAAAGCGCTCTCCGTTACGGATCACTGCCATCTCACCTCTGTCTGCGTTGGTTCGAGTCTCGCATTCGGCGAATGTGGATATGTGAGAAAGCTTGCCAGTAGCTTCTCGTGGGTCGGTGGTTCTTTCCGGGTATTTCCAGGTTTCTTCCTCCACCATTAATACTGACCGCCATGTATAGCCTATCGTGTGCTGAAAAATGGCGTTAAGCCCTACAACAACAACAACAACAACTAAACAAACAAATGAAGAAACTGCAAGTAAAGCCTCTCTTGTCACCATATAAAATCGCTTGTATTTGTTATATGCATACATCTCTACATACTGAAGTTATTGCCAGTAAAAAGAATGGTTCCCTCCTGCCAGCTAATTAACGGCTGACAACATGCATACATACATTCTTAGGTACGTTCGTAGGTACGCAAGGACGCACTCAAGCACATTTCATAGATACACACACACATACATACACACATACATACATACATACATACATACATACATGCATGCATGCATGCATGCATTCTTGCATGAATGCATACACACATACACATCCACACATACATACATACATACATACATGCAAACAATTATTGAACTCAAAGTTAGGGTGCATTAAGAGGTTTGAGCTCAAATGAAATATTCACTTATCATCAAGAGAAAAATGGTTTTTCGCTAGAGAACTAATTGGTTGGTGCGGACTGATTGCGGAGTAAACATTTGTCAGCTTCACAAATATGGGAGAAATAAACATTTACCTGACAACCATTTTAATGCTTTACCTAAAGCAAGAGAAAAGCCATCATGGCTGTAAATATACCTGCAGGAAGAATCCTGACTTGCAAAAGAATTAGTTTGTTCCAGTCATCTTCCCACCTACCGACGAATTTGCATGATCACGAGCGTTTGATTCTTAACAGTACAATGAGCAGTTACATGAGAACTAATTATAGTAATTGACCAATACGGTGGAACACATTTGTTCCGTTATTCATATTGTGACAGTGAAATATTTAATTTGCCACCACTGATAGATGTTTCGTCATAGCTAATATCTTCCATTCATGCGCATTAAATTAATACGCGTGGTAACACGATGGTAAAAAAATGAACATGCTAGATAATTTTGTCTCAGTGATCCTTGTCGGTCCATCTTTAGTCATTAATCAAAAAATGTGAATTAAATCAGCCTCATCCTTGCAATGTGCGTCAACTAAATGAGAACAATTCAAACATAGCACAAAACTGCTTTTTTCCAAAAAGGCTGCAGTTTGTACTTTGTGATGACACCTGAACAACATAGCAGCCAATGTGAAAATGATACATGTTAGCTTTATTGTAGTAGATAGGACTCTAGTTGCAAAAATGGCTTCTTTTCTCCTGACAGTGAAGTGATATTTCAGTTTTCTTGATATTTAAAGCGATTTCTTCGACAGTGTTTCCATTATTTTGCCTGAACATTCTCATACATATATAGTTTCCGTCCTTACTACTCATTATTTGCAGAAGAACAGACTATGCTATTCTTAGATAATAAGATCATATTATAAAAAGTCAAAACGATGCATATCTGAACATAAGTATTTGATGATCTTTACGATCTTCCCAATGAAATTAATGATAATGTACCCTCAAACGCGTGAGATGCCTTCTGACTTGGGAGGGAGAAAGGAGTGACGTATCTCCGACGGGGCGATACTCATCATCATGATTAAAATCAATAATAGGTTGCACGTAGTCACGTTTCAAGAGGTCAAAATGATGGCCGGTTAATGACGTTTAAGTACCTTATCTACCGATAACTAGATGTCCCTGGGATATATAAATAAAGCGACAGAAGTCTTTAACTTTGTAAATTGTTTTATGAAATGTATTTATATGTTATCCGACATTTTTAATCCTAATGGGGATTATGAGTTCCGTTCTATCCATTAGTTGGGCCTATTATTTATCTTATAAAATGGTCTAATAGAATAAGTACTTCACCGATTCTCTATTTCTAATAATAAATTATGGGGTTAGGTAAGAGAGAATACGTTTGCATGCAAAAATTTAACAGACATAAACCTATGAATAGCACGTGAGTGCTGAAGACATTCTTGAGTAAGCATATACTATTAATAACCCAAATGCTGTACTCGTGTTCATTCGTCTTTTGTATTTCTTGCCGACACTTTTTATATAATCAGGAAGCTAGGTGGTTTCAGGGTACCAAAGGAAACATAACTTTGTTCCCAGAAATAATAACAGAGATATGGGGCAAATCATATAACGTTTAATTTTCCTCGCTGAAAATATCCATTTAAGTATGACAAATGAAGTTACAAATAAAACAAAAAACCCCCCAAAAAATATTTAGAAAATCGGTAAACAAAACTCGGATTACCATCACTTTCTATAAATGGTTTACTCAGGTCATAGGGTGAATTTGAATATTGAACAACAATGAGCGATACCAGTTACTCAATTAAATACGCCGATAATATTATATTTTTCCTTCATACATTAAAAAGAAGAACCTCAACTTCGGTAATTTTTAACACCGTACCTGACTTGATATTTTACAAAAAATCACATGATCATCACATTCTTAGCGCAGATACTACTTTGGAGGATGTAGCGCACAAAGAGATAAAAAAAATATGACGACTGAAGTTAGTTTGCTCTGGCAAACTCAATGCCAGTCTTCAACGAAAGCATATATGTCTTTCAATGTCACCACTTGTAATACCACAGTCTATAGTACAAACCGGTAAGTCAAGTAACTTGAGGAGAAATAAATTAACAAAATTGATCGATGGATACCGAAACACTTTATTCAAGTTCAAATCATTATGTCTGTAAACGTTTCTAGAAAGTGTCCTAAATTTCGGAGGGATTATGAATGGAAAGTAAATTTAACGCATAGCTTTCAAATTGTTTTCTTTTACACAAACAGATTAACTTTGCCACATTATCTGCACCATGTACAACCAATTAACACGAGTACCATAAATGGCACAGAATATCCTGGCAACATTGGACCTTGTTTGTGTTTGTCTTGTCAGAATAAACATATCAATCTGCCCGTTGATTAGGTAATAACTGCTATAGAATCGAGGCATTTTGCTTAAAATTTGCCTTCCCCTCATGAGTGAACAACATACAATTGTCAGAGATTTCGTAAAATAAATAAACATATACGTATGTTATCCTCATCTTTATATATATATATATATATATATATATATATATATATATATATATATATATATATATATGTGTGTGTGTGTGTGTGTGTGTGTGTGTGTGTGTGTGTATCTATCTATGATACATACTGAATTACATCGTTTCGTATTTTCTGACCATTGTTGCTCAGGGTAAATTATAGTTCAATTTTAGTTACATACTAAAACCTTATTGTTGGCATTATTTGCTCGCGATGTTTAGTTTAATGGGTCTTCAGTGTGTATAAACAAATCATGTTGGTGTATGCATTTGTAGTCTTTGCTGTACTTAACAACACTGGATCTTCTCAAGATGCACACGAAAATAATGTGCGCATAGTGCCAATATTACGAACATGTAGATCCACATATGATTCATATGATTACATTTACTTTAAAGATTCTTAGGTTATCAGACTATTTCACACATGTTTGAAACACTGGTCTATAACGATTCATGTAGTTTTTCTGCAGTGGGCACCAATATTCTTCACGAAAACGCAGGTTGATGCATTCTAATCATGTTGCACATTAATATATTTAGATTGTTTAAAAAATATGTCCTCACCATTGTGCACACTGTGCGTAAACACGAGGACAATTAGAGCTTGAAATAATGCCAAAATGGAGTGATAGATACATTAAAGGTCCCCATAATAAGTTATGGCGTTCACACAGAAGGTCTTCTTCATTGTTACATATTTCTCATTGTCCGCACTTTAATAGAGTGTAAAATGAGATCGACTTAAAGCTTTATAATAAGTCTGCCAATGGTCCCCACCATAATACATACAGTGTATAAATAAACGAGGACCTCAATCTTGTCTCACTGCTCAAAGTGGAGTGATAGTTACATTAAATGTCCTTACCTTAAACAAATATATGGTGTATCACACAGGAAGACTGGTAAGTTGTCACCTGTGAACTCACGTAGTAAGCTAAGTGGCAGATCTTAAACAAAACGGAGAATTATCCTATAAAACTTTCTATTTTTTAATTTTATTAAGGAGTCATTTTCAGCTCAAAAATAAGACTAAAATTATTTTATTGGAGTGGCCAGAAATTTTTTTTCGATCTTGGAGAGGAGACCCCACCTCTCTACCAAAAATTGGAAAGATGATCCTAAACCAAAAACAGATTCTGGACCAGAACTCCAAGGACCTGCTGGATTAACTTTTTTTAGTGATAAAATATTTTTTTTTTTTTTTTAGTATAGTAATAGGCTGATCCTAAACCAAATGCGGATTCTAGATCAGGGACCCCCACCCTGAAGATTTGTTGGAGAAAGAATACACCTTTTTGATAGAAATTTCATATTAAACAATGAAATGTTATATATAATTTATAATAATTCAATAAGACATGTTGGATTTGATCTGACAAACAAATTTTGTAAGAGATTTGATTCAATCAGAGCAGCCTCATGCTATACTGGCATAACACCTAAAATAATAAGCGACTGTATTAAAAAAGTTGGATATCATATGGGTCAGTATGGTTATTCGCAACTGAAAATGACGAACGAATAAGACGTTGGTCAGATGATTTGATGATATTTATTGACAATATGGTTGATATTTTATTTGATAATGATATTTCTAAAGCTATACAAAAATAAACAACAGCGATGACGTTCGGTCTACCATTCCACGGGGTCCCTTCTGCCGGTAAAGTCTCATAAGGTCCTAAGAGTCCCTTTCAATAGACATACCCCCAGGAGAATTCCTAAATATCCGAAACCGAAACATTAGAAACTCAGAGGGCTGTCTATTTCGGGCACTCAAAGCATGTACCCCCAGGAGAATTCCTAAATACCCGAAACCGAAACTTTAAAAACTCAGAGGGCTGCTATTTCAATAGACATACCCCCAGGCGAATTCCTAAACATCCGAAACAGAAACTGTAGGAACTCAGAGAGCTGTCTATTTCAGTGTAAAGACCTATCTCATGGTCCACAGGCACTTTATAAGACATTTTTTGTCCGGCGACATTCTTTCTGAATGCCCTTGTATGGGGTACCCTTCGTGAGGTCACAAGGTCACGATCTCACATCACCCTGCTGTTTATTTTTGGACGGCACAACCCCTTGTGAACTCCTAGATTGCCAAACAACATTCTAGCAAGTTCAGTGAGTATACATATAAACTTATCCTAAGAGACGGCACATACATAAACTTATCCTAAGAGACGGCACATAAATAAACTTATCCTAAGAGATATATAAACTTATCCTAAGAGACGGCACATACATAAACTTATCCTAAACTTATCCTAAGAGACGATACAAACATAAACGGGGGATTTACCTACGTCCAACAGATTTTGTACACTCTCCCCATGATAACCCCGAGTTGAGTGCAAAAGTACACCCACCACGTGGTTACATGGTGGGAGAGTGTATTTGTTCTGTTGGGGTTCGCACCCCCAATTAAAATAATTTTTTGGCAATCCAGAACCATACCCACCGACATATGCCAGTGATGGGAATCGAACCACAGACCTTCAGTACGAGAATTCCAACATTCTTGCACTGAGCTATGAAATCCGATTACAAATTCTTGCACTGAGCTATGAAATCCGATTACATATATATGTTTAAAAATTACTATATACTTACCAGTTACCTGATTGTGAATAGCATTTTATTTTTTCTGATTTTGAATAGCATTTCATTTTTCTGATTCTGAAAAACGTTAATCTGAAATCCTACATTTGTACAGAAAAACGAAATCTAAAATATATTACCGTCTATTTATATAGAAAAACGAAGCGGCTGTGCGGCTGTGTATATTATAGGCAGGTCTGAAAATCGATAGGTGGGTTTTTACCAAGCTTGTAAAGATTCAGGGAATTCCGTTTCAGTACGGCTTTAGAAACAGACAGACAAACTAATACACCTGGAAATCACTTAACAGACAAACGAACTCACTAATAAACCTGGAAATCACCAGCAGCGCTTTATTACAGACAGTCTGAAAATATACAGTGCATTCGTACCAATCTATATTCGACAATCCAGAACAAGCTGGAACGGTATTATCTCCCTTCTAAAGGAACACATTAAACCGATACTGGAAATTTAGTCTTAGAAAGGAAATTTTACGTTTACAAGCAGGGATTTAATTTGAGTAAAAATCATCTAGATTACTGATGTAATGCCCAAGTGCTAAAGTATTAATTCCATTTTTGCAATATCTTTTATCATCAAAATTGCTAAGTCCACGTTTAATAATCGTATCATTTCAAGCTTATGAAGATTCGTTCTAATGACATGTGTCCTACAAAAACTGACATTATTGTTTTGAGCAGTCTTAAAATCATTAAAATTCATCATCTTTTTCACATATCCTAGAGGAATACATTTTGCTTTTTTTGTAAGTTTATTGTCATCTAATATGACAACATACATCTTACTTATTAATCCAACAAACTCTCTCACCGGCGCAAACATAAATTCGTCCTTAAATTTACCGATAACTTTTTTATTCGTATTATCATTAAATCCACTACTAGTCGGATAATCAGATAAATCAAATAAATATAAATATCTTCATAGACATCTTCACATTTTATATTATAAACTAGCGAATATGTATCAGTAAATAGCAACTCTGAATCTGGCCACTGCTTTTTGGTAAAATTATAGTGAAAATCGTACATCAACCACTTTGATATATCAAGTACAGCTGCACCAAGATAAATCGGTTTATTTAACTTAAAATTTGTCTTTGGTCGTTGTATTGCAACAAGATTTTCGTTAAATATTTTCATGCTGACAAAACCATCATTGTTGACTAATTTATTTCTGCGATTTATATCATTTAAAATTTCTATCGAAACTCTTTTTCTAATGTTCTCCATTTCTTTCCAAAAACTGAGTTATTCATTAGCTTAAAAAAGTTTTTCTCAAAGGCAGTCTTAGCCACAGCACGTCGTTTGGTATTTAAGTCAATATAATTTGACATCCACCTAGACTGATTAAATTTTAGTACGCGATGGACTTTTCTCAGAATTAGTCCAGCATCTACTGCCTGTTTTAAATTTTTTTAATGTATCACGTAAGTTCTTTTATTTAGCAAATTTGGAACTAACTTATTAACAATCGAATTTTTTGCTGTTGTCATAGCTCGTTGTTCAGGTGATAGTAAACTGTAATCTATCATCATAGACTCTGCACAAAATGGGTAGTCGTGGTGTAGATCATGTAAAGAATTAGGGTAATCTAGATCGACTTCAACAAAATAACTGACATCGGAAAAATCATTAATGATTTTTCTAGGTAAATCTTTTTCAGTTTCTTTAAGAAATTGATCTGGAGATATCCAATGAAATTCTCCGCACGGCATTGGCTCTGACATTGCATACCCGTACAAATTCACACAATCTAGATAAATAATATAACTCGACGGGAGATTTTTATCATAATTTTTTTAGATATTTATTATTAGCTACTGCATATTTTTTTGTTATAACACTAATTCCGCCGCGAATACCCTTTTCAATAAAATTAAACATATCAACGTCTGTTAAGAGATCTAATTATATTTTGCTTGTTTTTAGTAGAGCATCCCACGACAGCCCGGGAGCAGAATAATACCAACAAGGATCAAGTCCATAATTACTGTAGCTTGCTCGATGAAAACTTTCAAAAACATCTGCTAGTAATAAACCATCTGTTTTAAAATATATATCATGATAATCACCAAATGTTTTACAATTAAATTTATTCGAAATATTTTCTGCATATTTGTACTCGTCATCTGGCACATCATCATTTTTGAGCTGCGAGTAAAATTTATCTTTGTCGGGCAGAGAAGTTTCATCAAATCTGCTCCAGTCGTCGAGATACTCATACGGAAAGATACCTTTTTTTGTCAGATCGACATAGTTTTCACCAAAGCAACTTTGCAGATGATTAAAAGTGCTACAACCTTTTACAAGCTCATCTAATGATGCTGCCATAAATTGCAGGCTGTCAATAAAACGTAATTTTCCGAGAGTAACTGACATATACTTTTCAAAATTATTTGGAATACATTTTATCTTATTATTTAGTTTTAGTTTATATTTAATTTCCTCATTACCAAAAGCTTCTACAATGATATGACTGTCGTAGCCACGAAAGTTATGTAAAACGACAGGTATAAACTCTGGTGCATGAAATTTTAAATTACAATTATTATGAGCTGCCCCACGATACTGATCCGTCAGATGACAGCGATCGCGCACTTTATCACGGACTCCGTTGGGGTCTACTAAAGATTTTTTCGCAAATATGACAATTAACCGCTTCGTTAAACTCAAGTTGTTGTTTAGACGTTATTTTCATTGGAGCTGTCTTAAATAATTTGTTAGAAATTTTATTAACATCATCTATAAGATGTTTTAGTAACCATTCCGCCGGACTTTCAGATTCACTATCTTTACATCTATATAACGCAACAAACTACTTTATAAGCTACTCCGCAAGGAACATGTTGCTATATTTTTCTTGTACTCTATTTACTAGGATTATTTTCAGCGCCAGCCACTGCAACGAGTAGGCACTCGTAATCCGCATAAATAACGAAAGGTATATTTAGCTTATATCATAATTTTTAAATTTTAAGACTTTTTCTTTTTCGCCGGGCATAGTTATTCTTTGAACGTTGATATAGTATTTAATATGTTCCTGTAGCTTCTCATTCTTAGAAAAACCCTGCAAACATCTATAACATAAATAATTCTTTTTTTATTATTATTATACTATCCGCCAACTAAGCCGTTAAAGTTTTTTATCCAAACGTAATGTCCTTTATAAAATAATAAATTTATTGTATTTTGTGTAGCAGTCTCTGAAATATACCTTGGGTAAACATTTTCTCGCTCATCTAGTCCGAAAACATTTACTGAAATATTGTTTTGTTTTTCAAACTTAGGTATCTGATTTTCTGCCACTGGAAAAGTTATTCCGTTAAAATTTAGTTCGTCTTTGTACGGCAAATACTTTTCAATTCGGTCACTGTGGTCACTCTGTTTATGTCTCTCCAACAAAATTGACCAACGAAAACATTGGTCGTCGTTGTTTTTGACATTTATACAGCATTTTTTGTTTTTAATTTTTTTTGGAAGATCAACGTACCCAACGCTATTAGCGCCGGTACCTCGAAGTACGTTATATTTTTGCTGTATGAATTAAAACTTCCTTTATCATTTCAAATTTCCAACCTGACCCAGATGAAGTAAATTCCTCCAATTTTTTTTATTTATTTCTTGGTGTATTTCATCGGCGACAGAGGCAATATTTGTTCCAGTTAATATTTTTCGTGATTTAGCTGTTAAATATGGTTCTGAAATTTCGCTGTCGAAACTTGTATTTTCAAAGATTATATCAAATATATCTTTTTCGATTACATGTAATTTTGATAAAATCATGTGATACTGAACTATTAGCTTGATACTTTTGTGAGCTGCAAGTTCCTTAGATACAACAGGTTGTAAAAGATGATATAAATTTGTAGAGTTAAAATTTGCTGAAACATTTTGATCATCAAATTTGTAACTGTTGTCATATCCTGAGAATGCTGTAACAATCCTTTTCTGTTTTGATAATGCTCTTTTTAGCAATATCGCGCAATTTTAACATTATATATAGTATTTTTATATTTAATTCATTTTTTTTTTCTTACTTATTTTGCAATTAGAGATATAAAATCCCTATAGTATAATGACAGAAATTTTGAGATATATCAGAAT
This sequence comes from Megalonaias nervosa, assembly GCA_016617855.1. Classification (NCBI taxonomy): domain Eukaryota; kingdom Metazoa; phylum Mollusca; class Bivalvia; order Unionida; family Unionidae; genus Megalonaias; species Megalonaias nervosa. The sequence continues at coordinate 10,994 of JAECUM010016540.1, read as the reverse complement.
GACAGCAGAAGAGCAAGAAACTTATCATGCTCACCCAAAGTACAACTTATATGCTGCAAATGCACTTGGTTCAGTTATTAACATAAAATCTAAGAAATCTGTAGGAAAGCCAACACCAGCTGGAATGATAATTTCAGTAAAAGGTGATGATACAGATATCACCGAAATGTTCAGAAAAGATTTTATTTATAGTTTGTTTTGCGAGGACATTCCAGAAGGTCAACGAGTTTATAGGGTAAATAACTCAATAAACGATGACAATATTGAGAATTTAGCTTTACAAAATGAGTTTCAACGTCATAAAGTATTTGATTTATATGAGGCTAATGATCGCGGTATTATTCGAAATATAAAAACAAAAAACGTTGTTGGTTTTATACAAAATAGAGGAAATTTCATGGTAACTATTAGAGGAACTAAAACAGATAAAGTTAATTATCTATCACATAAATTCGTTTATGAAACTTTTAACGGTGTTATTTCAAGTAATTTAGTTATTGACGATATTAACACCATAAAGACAGATAATGAGATTGAAAACTTAGATCTGGTAACATCAAAAGAAAACAGTAGTAGAGGAAATACTGGTGGTGTTAGATATTCTAGATCGTTTATCTCAACAAATTTAGAAACTGAAGAAAAAATGAAATTTTTGTCAATTTATTCTGCTGCAAAATATCATCAAATATGTAACCAATCAATAAAAGATGTCGCCGACGGTAAAACTATGACAGCAACGTCAACGTTAACCTTCGACAGATTTAGTATTAAATATGACGATCAATGAGGTTTCTTAGCTCGGTTTTAATAAGACAATTATGTGCAAACATCAAAATATCATCTTTATCAAATTTTAATGTTAAAAATGAACTTCCATTAAGTTTATTTTTTCTGCCGTTGTTAGGAGAATTTTATCAGACTCGCCTTGCATTATATTCACATTAACCAAATATGCACTATAACCCGACAGACATTTTCGAACTGCTTCGGCTAGTTCCTTGTAATTTAATATATTAACTTTTTGATGATATTTAACATCGGGAGATTTCGTTTCGCTAGACATTATTATTATAAATTAGATAAAAGTATATTATAATATGAACTTGATGAAAAGACTTGCTGATATATATTCGGAAGATTATATCGCCACAAAATTACAAGTAATTTTGCCAATCACTAACGACAAATTTTCTAGCTATAGCGAAGATGATATTTTGTACAACAACGAGTCCGACGATGAAGTAGTTGCTGTCGCTGACAGAAAAAATTACAGCAGACCGACAACTGGACGTTATAATGTTAAGTATCACATTGCTAAAAAGATAATTAAATTTAATTTTACAGTTACCGAGCAACAAATATTTTGGCAGCTTATCAAACCTTTTTAAATCTGAAAATAATTGGTCATCAAAGAAATATAAAATATGATTTTATTTTTGTTAAAATATTTAATTTAATGCCAGTTGATAATTCAAGAAAATTACATTTAATTTCGTTATGTAAAACTATCAAATGTAAATCTGTACTTGTGAAATATGAACAAATTTATAATAACATTATTGCACAAAATTGGGAAAATTCTAAGTTTGTATCGACTTAGTTGGCACCCAGCTATTAAATTTATCACTATATCCTCTCCATTTAACTAAACTTTTGTTACCGCGTTTTCGGATAACTTTTTCAATAACAAATACGTCTTGGGAAGTTTTCTGAAGTTCCTGCTCGTAAAAACTACCGCTTATAGGCTCATCTAATAAATCTTTTAGCGCGTATGTCACTGGTATTGTTAAAAGTACTTTATCAACAACAAATACTTCTTCGCTCCAGTTTGGAGCAAATCCTTTTTCAAATGTTTTTTTGTTAGAGAAATTCTAACTCGATCACCAACTTTAAATTTATGTCTGCGGTACATGTTTTCGCTCGCCAATATCGGATTTTTAATTGCGTCATCTGGCGACATTTTAGTGGTCCGGTGTTTCGTGTTATTATATTGGTCAACAATGTTTTGTAAATTATCAATGTATTTATTTGTATTTTTAGCTGATAAATACTTATGAATTTTTTCGTTTAGTGTACGATTAAATCGCTCCACGACAACGCTTTTACCTTCGTTTTCTGCAATATATTTTTTACATTATTTTGGAGCAAAAACTGCTCGAACTTTTTATTAAAAGATTCTGCTCCGTGATCAGTCCAGATTCTATTTTGTTTTCTTTCTGCAGTTGTTATTATTTGTTTTAGCGCATCAGTTATTGACGTTCCTGTCTTGTCTGAAACTGGCACACTAAAGCATATTTACTAAAAACATCTATGGCACTAAAAAGATATTTCTTATTATCGTTAAATTCAGCTAGATTTGACACATCTACTAAATCTATCGCCCAGATATCGTCAACGGCATTTGCGACAACTTTACTTCGCGGAAACTTTTTTTTTTAGGTTTGTGTAATTCAGCTGCTAGATCATCATACAATTGTCCGAGTCCAAGTTTATATTTTGCTCCAATAAAACCCTGCACCAACTTTCGGTCAACCCTTTCTCGCATATTTATCGGTTTCATATCACGAAGTTCGTCCAACATTACCTTATCACAGTCTGATTTTGAGTTTTCTACACGAACGTTATCAGGACGTTCTATATCACGGTAGCAAATATCATGACGCATTGTTATCTCATCAACTTGATTGTAACGTTCTTGTCCTGGCAGCGGATTATCATTTTCATCCAGTTGTTTATCAAGCGGATTATAAGGTCCAGTATATTTATGGCCTGGCAATGTCCAACCGCCTTTTGGTTTCGGCAATTTACCAATTACTTTATGTATGTCTATACCTGTTCCAATTATTTCTCCGTTGTTACATTGTTGACAGTATGTGACAATTTTATTTTGCTCGAGACATACATCTCTGTTAGAATCGCACTTGCATATCATTATATATTTTCAGATTTATAATAATAATTGTTTTCAATCGTCTACTAAAATAACGTCCCTGACAACGTCAATACATCCGGCTCCGAACAATTTCTTTGAAAACATACTTTTTCTTTTTCCACAGATTGCGCAAATACTTTTCAGCATCATCCTGTTGTTATTTGTTTTCTCTGTTGTTTCATTGATATTTTCTGCTTTAGTTTTACATTTGAGACAATATGTTAACATTATATATTTGTAACTTAGATAAAATTGGCAAAATTGGCACAATTGGCAAAATTATTTATAATTTTGTGCAATCTCATCATTAGCATGAGAAGGATGCTTGTCAAACTGTAAAATAAATTTTAAAAAATTGGAATCCGATCTCCTGACGTTGTCGGGGATTTAGACATCTGTTTTATAAACATCACGCAATAATATCCACAAGCTGATGTTCCAATACGTTGAAGTTGATTGGACGAGTAATTAATTATTTTATATCTGGACATATATTATTTTATTGCGTCACTTGGAGGAAGTCCAAACGAGTCAAGATAATTGTTATTATAAACTGCTACCCAATGTGTACCAGATCCGTCGTTCAAATCTTGTATACTTATCACACACGAGCCTAGCGACGGTGTCGCGTCAAGTTCATCTTTGGAATAAACTCCGTGGAAATTTTTTTACTTGTTTTAGCTTATCAAGTATATCAAAGTTACTTAGCGGGGCCGTGTTCCCGGTAATGTTAGTCCTCGTCCTATTCCCAGCAGATTTGGCAGTAGACTTCCCGCCAGCCCCGTTAAAAGTGGAGCTATTGGAATAAATCCTCTAGCAGCAGCAGAGCTGAACAGACCACTTGCCTGAGACATTAAAGTTTTTGTCTTAATAATGAAAACTTCTTTAATTGACCAGATTTTTTCACAATCTGGTCACTACGCGTTGGTCGTTCAGCAGCTCTACTGCTGCTATGAATTAAACAGCCATTATAAATATTATCAATAATGAGTATTGGAGAACCACACTCAGCTAAATTAACTCGAGAGCGACTAGAGGCAATTAAAAAATATCTACCCGTTCGTGATTCTGTTAAGCAACAACTACAATCGCGTCAGGAATCTCAAGTTGAATTTGAAGAGGATACGAAAAAATTATTTAAACCTATTACAGAGACAACTAAACCTCTTCTTCCAGTATCTGAGAAAATTGCAGAGTCAACTGGAAAAATAGCGGAGAGAACTAAAAAAACAAAAAAGATTCTACGAGAACTTCCAGCTGAAATTGCTGCTGCTCAACCACAATTACAAGAAGAAGTACAACAAACTTGAGGGTATTGACAAAGTTCGTGAGGAGGTCGGTGACGTAATAGATATTGTTACGCTAAAACCAAAGCCAAAGTCAAAACCACTAACCCAATTAACCGAATATGGTCATAGGATACTTCGAGAAAAACCTGTAGCGGTTGCAGCAACAGGATATCCACATCGTGATATATTATTAGATCCAGACACACGTAGTGTTTATGAAAAAAATTGGATTTCTTTTATATTTCGAAAGTTCCATGGTATATCTAAAATTACTGATAAATATAAATATGATTTTGAAACTTTTAAGAAACAAGTCGAAGAGGTTAAAAGAGCGCCATTATCCGGAGATATATTATCGCCAACAAAATCGCTGTTCAAACCACCTCGTATTGAGGAGGAAGAAACAATAAAACAACAACGACAAAAAACACCAAAAACATTTGAACAATCACTTCGTGATTATCCAGTATTACCAAAAACACCATCGAAACCAAGTAAAAAAGCGCCACCGAAACCAAGTGAAGAGGAAGAAGAAGAAGAATTTCAAGACGCTCCAGGTGCAACTGGAAGTGGTCTAGGAAGTGGTCTTATTACTTGTCCCAATAATGTCCTTGCTGATGTCGATCGACTAGAAATTCTCATCGGAGGAAAACGAGCTGGTAATAATTCCCCAGAAATCATTAATGAAGTAGCTGATATTTGTAAACGATTATTTAGTGGCGGTATCATGGATATTAATGTATATCGGTCTCTTATTAATGAAATCGCAGATGATTATTATAGTGATTAAGTATGTAATTAGTGATAAAAACAGTTAATAATAACAATGATCGTGCATGGTACTCAACGTGGACCTACCATGGTCAGGGTAATAAACTCTCGATTACCTGTATACAGAGCAACCTACGGAGATGGACTAGGTGATGTTGTTCAGGGTCTGTTTACAAGAATAGCCCCAAAAGCAATACCGATTGCAAAGCAGCTGGGAATGAAAGCTATTGATGTTGTTCGTGAAAAAGGTATAGGCGCTGTTGGTAATCTTGCTAGCAAAGCGTTTTCAGCAATTAAAGATAGACTATCACGATTAATACGCAGACCGACCCGACCTCAACCTGTGAAATTACCTAGCACTGAAGTGATGCCAGCAAGCGTAAGTAAAATAATAAATCAAGCCGCTAATCAAAAACTAGCGGAGTTAGCTGATATCCCGATGTCTGAGAAGGAAAAAAATATAACCGCTAGTCTGATAGCAGGTAGTGGTCTTTATGTTAGACGAAGACGATAATAATAAAGATGTTCAAGCGTATTTCGAACACCGCGTTTGACATAGACGCACCAGTTCTCAAAGATGAGTCTGTGCGCGATTATCAATATTATTCTTATGACGCCCGAATTCCAGATCAGCGTGGAAGAATCGAACTACAGGTTCAGGATACAAGTAGATATTTCTTACCCGCTGAGGCATTTATTGAAGTAGAAGGTGAAATTTTAAATAACGCTGTTCCTGCAGCACCAGTAGCATATGGAGTTGATGATAGTGTTGGTTTTGGTAATAATGGTATTATGGCGTTGTTTGACAGCGCTATGTACATGATCGACGGAAAAAATATTGAATCAATTCAGAAAGACGTCGACGTTGCCACAACAATACTTGGTCTTGCAAGATACAGCGACGATTATTCAAGATCGGCTGGCCCGTCAATGATGTTTGCAAAGGATACAACTGATTTTCCAGAAAGTAAAATCGTAACTATAGGTAATGTGAGAGATGCAGGAGGAGCTGCAGATACCACTGCAGTAACATCGATGAACGCAAATTTTAACTTAGGATTTGCAATGCGTAAATCAATGCTAAAAGGTGATAGGAGAGCATTTTCATGTGCAATTCCGTTGTCACACATCTTTGGATTCTGTAGAGATGTCAGAAAGGTTATTTTTGGAGCTAAACACACAGTTGTACTCGTACGAAAAGGTACCGATGATGATGCAATCTGGCGACCTGGTGCAGTTGATGCTGGTAAAGTAATTCTTACAAAACTTTCCCTATGGATGCCAGTAATGACTCCATCGATATCTGAAGAAGTCAGGTTGTTATCTTTCATGAGTCAAGGTGGTAAATCAACGTTGTCATGGTTGACTATGACTACAGATAGTTTTCAAAGTACAATTAACGGTTAATTCACATGGCAAATAGCTTCTCAGCAAGGTGTTTCTGCACCAAGACACATATTTATTGCATTACAAAATAATGCACGAATAAACGATCAAGATGAAAGTATTATGATATTTGACAAACTCGGTGTTACTGAGGTTTAATTAAGGATAAATGGACATCAAGAACCATCCGAGGATATTTTGTTAGATTTTGGTCAAAATCATGTAGCACGTGCATATCATCGTCTTATGTCGTTCATGGGTCGTGATCAAAATATTGATACTGGTTTACAAATATCGCAGCTAGATTTTACATCGCTGTATCCGATTTATTACTTTTCTCTAGAACATTTAGATTTAACCAGACAATCAGTAGTTGATATACACTTCAGAGCTCGTGTTAATAGAGATGCTGGAGCTATTCCTAATTACAGAGCAATTGCTGTTATACTCAGCGATAAATCAATGTTACTCGAAGGTGTTGGTGGACGAATGAGAGTTATTGATGCTCCAGTAGAAAACATGTAATTAGATCACCTGATTTAAAATCAGGATACTATTAATAATGTCATATCATCACGTTAGTGTGAGTCTGACTCCTGGTCAGATTAAAAGGCTGCAATCAGCATCAAAAAATAATTGTGGAATAAAAATATCGCTAAAGCGAGAACAGATGACCGGTGCAAATAAACTGTCGTTGACCGAGCGTCAGTTTAAAAACTTCAACGACGCTAAAAAATCAAATAAAGGCGTTAAATTTAATCTTTCTGCAGGCGCCATCAAAGATATTGCTAAAACGGGTGGTATATTTCCGCTTCTTGCAGCAATACCAGCATTAATAGCAGCTGCAGCTCCAGCTGTTGCAAAGGCAGCTGCGCTAGGTGCTGTTGGAACAGCTGCTGGAATGGCGTTAAAGAAAGCAACCGGACAAGGAATAAAAAAAAAAGGAAAGGGTCTAAGATTACCAGGGACTCCACACTGGTACGGAAAAGGCCTAAGACTTCCCGGGACAGTTTACTAATATCACCTATGTCCAATTTTGATTTACTTAATGCTGCTAAGCAATTAAAAATAAAAAATTTCAGAGGTGTTTTTATGCGCGATCAATTACCGAAACAACCAAACAATATTGAAACCGGTATTATTAATCTCGATAAAATTCTGGCCCAGGCACGCACTGGGTCGCATATGCAATTGATCCACGTGGAATTATTTATTTCGATTCGTATGGATTAGCACCACCAAAAGAATTTTTAAAGTACGTTACCGGCGATATTCCAATCTGGTATTCAACGCTACCGACACAAAAAATAACTGATCCTCCAATATGCGGCCGTGAAACCCTCGCTATGCTTGATACTGTATCAAAATCAACAGCACCGCCTCATAAAGTCGTACACGCGTTCACTACTCTACGTCATAACACTTAAACTGATATCAGTAAATATAATGGTAGATATTTACGGAAGATCATCAGGTAGAGCTCAGAAGATCGATTTATCTAAATATGCAACTCTTGATCAGCTCAGAAATGAAATCGATGATTTATTAAATATCACAAGTGTGGATCAAAATGAAGTCGTCGTTTTTCAGGACAAACAAGGACGATTAAAAACGAGTAACATACAACTACCAGATGTACTTGTACGAATTCCAAATACGGTTGTTAATAATGTCGTTACTTTCACTGATCATGGTAAAATACAGGATTCCGGTAAGTCGGTTAACGATTATGTTAAGAAAACTGGTGATGTATTTACTGGTGATATTATTATGTCAGGAAGAAAAATTACGTATCTTGGAGATCCAATCGCAGATACAGACGCAGCAACAAAAAATACGTCGATGATCAAGAATCCAAGTACGTGTCAGTGCGCGGCGGTATAATGCGTGCATTTCTCGACATGAATAATAATGGTATTAATAATCTCAGAACACCAGAAACAGATTTTGACGCTGCAACGAAGAAATACGTCGACGATAAGGAATTTCCAATAACGACTTCATTAACGACAATTAATGATGGAATTGCTGCATTTAGAACTGAATATTTTAATCACGTACAAACATTTCTAAATTTTCGTAGAAATGTACACAGATCTATTAACGAATTTTTTGGAACTCCACCTACTGTTATTATTAATCTCGCTGACATTAACGCAAGACCCAACGATATCATTAGTGGTATTCCTAATATTATTCAAAAAACTAATCTCGTTAAAATTCCTCACAAGCAGATCATTAATATCGTGTACACAGTCGCATCAGGAAAAGCAATATGGACACCGGAAAATAACACTCTTAAACATACCGTAGAGGTTACTGGTGTATACAGATTATCTATATTTTGTGCTGAAAAATTTACTATATTTACCACATTTACATGGCGTCATTCAACCGATATTTCTTCTGGAACTGTGTCTATAGTGTTAAACAAAGATGTCGAGGAAACATTTATGCTAATAGCGATTGATAAAAAGTTAACCGCAGCGACTTATTGGTGGTGTATTGAGTTTGTAGCTGAAACTCCCGAATTAGTTACTTAAATAAGTATAATGAATCAAGAATCATTTATCGACGTTCAACGTCACAGATACACTCAAGTATGTGAATGTCAAACTAAACTAAAAAATATCATCGACGATTACACGATAAAGGTAAAAAAATATCGTCGTCGTATGGTCGTTATTGATATAATAGTATACTCGGTTTCTGCTGTTATTGCTGGAAGTGGATTATTATTATCAACAATAACGATGACAGCGCCTGCAGTTGTAACGATTATAGTTTCAACGGCAACAACATGTGCAGGTATTTTCAGTATTATCTCTAAAAAATATCTACGTGTACGAATGATAAACTAAACGAGTACGTGATGAAATTACACACAGCAACAGCCGCATACATTAAATTATGCTCGTATATTTCAGCGTATCTCAGTGATGGTAAAATATCCGATGAAGAGTTCGTAACGATAATGAAAACCTACGATGAAGCATTCATAGTGGAACGCGACGCGTTCTCTAGTGACGGAAAGATGGAGAATTAAATAATAACGATAATAATAATGTCATCGTTAGAATTACTTCAGCAGATCGTAGCTAATACAACGCCGTCAAAAACTACTATGATATCATTAAGTTCAACCAATCCTGAATTTAGCGTTAATTTTCCGACTGCAATTCCAGTAAAGGAAATAGCATTAGCGCAAATACGAGTTTATCATAGCTGGCCTAATATCAGATCAAAACCGTTTGGTGGACAACCAGCAAATAATTCACTGGTATTCGCGAATAACAATAAACCGGATGGAACACCTGATTGGCAAGCTGTTGGAATTTCAACGGGCAGTTATCAAATAGAACAGATTAATGATGAATTCCAACGCAGAATTAAATCTATCACAGGGAAAGAATCTAAAATAGCAATCACTGTTCATGAACCAACACTATCAGCGGTGATTGAAATAAATTCTCCTGATTACCTCGTAGATATTTATCAAAGTTCGATTAGATCCGTTTTAGGATGGCCTGAAGTTGCACCTGTTTATAATGGAGTTTCAGAATCAAAACTAGAAGAATTTAAAACGAGTGAAGAAAAATTCATTAAAGATCCAGAATATCGAAAAAAACAACCATGGAGTAATACAAGATTTGGATTTCCAAACGAAGATAGATATTATTTTACCGATTTTGACGGTAAAAGAATCCCCAGGTTGAATAAAGCATTATTTATTGTTAACACAGACACCAGGACGAAGATTAGTAATTATACTGTTGATGTAGAATTTATTAAACATTTTTTAGATACTCTTAAACACGAATACGATAAAACGTTTAATGATTTAAGAAATTTACTTATTTCATTATCACAACATTATAATGAAAGTGTAAAGCAGCAAATAATTGAGTCAATAAAACATTTAAATGGTATCTTATTCGATTTATACATCGTCAATCGAAGTATTATAATCACTGCGACTAAACTCGATGGAAATCGTTACACAAATCCAGAATCTAAACAAGTATTTCTTAATCGTTATAAAATAACAGAAAAAGATTTACAAACATTTATAATACCAGATTTAAATAACGCTGAAATGAAGAAATCATTAAGTGATCTTATTGAAGAATATTATCCGGGAGTAATTGAATCGTGGAAAAAATAGCCCCACCACCGGTTATACTAAAACACAATAACAATCCCTTTGGTGCCGGTAGACATATATCGCCGAACATTGTAAACATAACAACAACAATTGCAGTCAATCTGGTATGCGATGTTATTGAAGGTAGCTATCAGGTAGATCTTTCTAAATCTAGCCAAGCTCAGCAAGGGTACATATTATTCAGTTTTAGCCCTAAAGATCCACCAGGGTGGTTAATTGTAAATGAACCAATTAATCCCGTTTACCTGCGAGTTCATAATCCATTTCTGACAAGAATAAATTTCAAACTCACTGACCAGGCAGGAAACATTTTGGATCTAAGACAAGAATCTCTTAATATTATTTTGTATATACGCTCATAGAACGTCTGATTATTTAATCAGGAGGGACAAAAAAAAAAAAAATAATCTGATGAGTAAATACATGAATAATAATCAATTTTCTATGATTA
>JAECUM010016539.1:0-51929 GCA_016617855.1 Megalonaias nervosa | reverse complement strand
TTTCCAAATTTTTGGTACATTACCAGTAATCCATAAATCATTGAAGATTTCCAGAAGAACTGCTAGGATGGTTCTGGAAGGTGTTTCAAAAACTGGTAATGTATATCGTCAGGCCCAGCGGATGTATCATGGGCCGTATTCAAAGATTCCATAAGCTCCGATAATGAAAACGGTTGGTTATAACTCTCTGAGTTATTCGATGTGAATTTCAACCGTGTTTTTCCTTTTTGAGCTTTTAATCTTCGGAAAGCTTCTGAATAATTAGACGACGAGGAATTCTTGGAGAAACAATCAGCAAGCACATTAGTTATATCATGTTTGGTATTGAAATTGTTGTTATTTAGCTTCACATGTTGGAGAGAATTGTATTTTCCCTTTCCATTTATTTTGCGGATTGTGTCCTAAAGTTTCTTTATAGAGGAACGAGAATTTAAGTTGAAACATATTTTTTCCATGATGCTTATTTACTTTCTTTAATCGTCCGGCGAGCTTTGGCCCGAAGAATACAGTACTGAGTTAATTTTTCGGGCGTTGGACGATTACTAAATTTTTTTAGTGCTTATCGGCGTTGTCTAATGGCTTGTTTACATTCTTTAGTGAACCAGGGTTTTTGGGTTCTTTTACAATTCGGTGAGGACTTAGGAATGGATTCTTCTGCAATCTCAGTTAAGACGCATGTAAATTGTCGAATAGGATCATTGTCGTTTCGGACGGTATTCCTGTTAAGTCTAGCTGTACAAAGTGTTTCAAATTTGGCCCAGTCAGCTGTCTTTTAATTCCACTGTCGAATCGTGTCATCAATTGTAACGTTGGTGTTGTTAAGAGAGATTGGAAAGTGATCACTGCTGTGAAGGTCATCAGTGACCTTCCAATTATAATTCAAAAGTAGTGAAGGAGAACAAATTGTCATGTCGATACATGTGTATGTACCAGTTCCTGGGTGCAAGTACGTCGTACATTTGGTATTAAATAGACACAAGTCGTGTCTAGTAATGAAATCTTCAACCTTTTTGGCCCTGTCGCCTTTGTAATTTGATCCCCATAACATGTTATGGGCATTAAAATCACCGAATAAAACAAATGGTGCAGGAAGTTGTTGAAGAAGCGTGTCTAATTCGTTTGGTAATAAGTTGGTGTTTGGTGGTATGTAAATAGAACAAAATATAATCACTCGATGTAGAGTGACACTCACAGCAATGGCTTGCAAATTTGTGTTTAAGGGGATGACGCTATGTGGGGCTCTATTGTTCACAGCAATAGAAACCCCTCTCGAGGCCCTGTCAACGTTCTGTAAGTAGGTGTTAAACATGGAGTAGTTTTTAAGTGTGATGTTGTCCGTATCTTTTAAAAAGGTTTCCTGAAGGCATAGTATTGCAGGATCATATTCGTTTATAGGTAGGAGAATATCATTGTAATTGGCTTTAAGTCCTCGACAGTTCCATTGTATGATGGTATTCTTCATTATAAGATTAAAGTGGAAATTTTGGAGTTAGCTTAGACTTTTTGCGGAGAGAGTCTGTATGATTATTTCTCTGGAGGAAGTACGGGGATGATTTTTTTGTTATTTGTGGAGCTACTTTGAGAACACGGAGCAGTATCTTCTGCATCCATGCTCTGAATGTCCCCAAACCTGTTATAGAGTTTGATGGGGTCATCTGACCTCTTTTGCTGCCTATTTCCTTGAGATCTATTTTTGTTCTTTGGTGATTTCGGTGGTGGGGTATTATTAAAAGTTGTTTGGGTAGATGCCGTGGTTTTTTGTGCTTGGTAATGGGGGGTGTTAGAGCGAGGTGTTGACTCGTGTGGATCTGTTTGTGTTTGAGCGTTCACGTTGCTTTGGGATTGTTTTTAACTACATTGGAGAAGGATGGGCCAGGAGGTGATGTTTTTGCCTGTACAAGCTTTCTGGCCTCTGGATAGGGAATGTTGGCTGTGTATTTTACCCTCTGTATTTTCTTCTCCTGTTTCCAGGTATCACAATCCTTGGAATTGGCGTGGTGCTCCTTTCCACAGTTAACACAATGCGGAGTTGCTCTACACTCAGATTCCTGATGAGAGCCACATATTTGGCTTTTAGTGCAACGGTCCTCGTGATGGCCATATTTCTGACACTTATAACATCGGAGTGGGTTTGGAATGTATACATGGAGCTTCACTTGCAAAAAATCAACTTTGACCACTCTGGGTACTGTTGGTTTGTTGAAGGTGAGTACAATGGTGTTGGTGTCCTGCAGATTGTTATTACGTTTAATGCGTATTCTGCGGACTGCAATGACACCTTCGTTTTTCATCCCCTCAATGATATCTGTGTCGCTGACTCCAGCCAAGTTACGACAGCGAATCACGCCTTTGGACGTATTGAGTGTTGTATGCGCGAATGATGAGAATGGAATATCAATGAATGTTTTCAGTTTCTTTATGTTTCCTGTTTGACTGCGTCGTTCGCATTCAACAAGTAGGCAACCCGATTTCAACTTTTTAACTCTTTTTGGTGTGCCGATCGATCCCGTTATTGTCGCTTCAATTACAAATGGAGAGAGTGAACTAAACGGTTTTGAGTCATCTTTTGCTTGTATAACCATGAAGCGTGGGAATGTCTCCACGCTGCATGGTTCATCTTCCGAGTCAGAGAGTGTTTTTGTTCGTTTGTTTAAATTTTGTTGGAATTTTCCATTTTTCTTTTGTAGGACTTCAGCACCCGTGCTCCCCACCCACCATGGAGCCCAACAAGGAGACACTTTTGAAGTGCCAGGGATATACAGGTGTTATACGCAGTCGGTACAATTACCTCCCGATTGACCCGTTAAGCCACCGCCTTCTAGGAAGTCATCTAAGGCTAAGGAACGGGAAAGTTAAAGGGATAGAATGTATGGGAAATATTGGTATCAAGAGAGATACAAGGAAAAAGATAATGAAAGTAAGCGAGTAAATAAAGACCTCCTAGGGCTCGGCGTGACCGGCCGATTTGTCGAGACCGGGCCCATCCCGACCACCCGTCTAGAAGAAGTAGAGGCCAAAGTAGTGTGTTGCATCGGAAAGCCTCTGTTCAACTACCAGGATCCTTTCCTCCTCCGACACGGGTCGCAACCCACGGCAAACAGGTTGCCTCTACTTAGTCGCCTCTTACGACACGTAGCGAGGCATGTCGGGCCAATTCTACAACCCCGAACCCGCAGGGGGTGAATCTATTTAAACAACAGGTTTAAATTTACATTTGAAATTAAACCATAAGTATATTCTTAAAATCCAGTTCATAGTTTCAACATTCTACAAAAAAGGAAGTGTCACTTTACTGATGTTGTAGTGACAAAAAACAATTCCCAGGAATCCAAAATAAAGACTGTTTCTTCAATACTGCAGAGTATTGAAAGTATTTATGGGCAGAAGGGATACTAAGAGAATGACAAGCATCACATGACATTATATTAAAACTATTAAGTGCACAGATTCTGGGAATATCTAGCTACATGGGCTTGAAAACACTTCAGTATAACAGTTTAATCATAATATATCCTAAATGATTTGTTGACCTCATGGCATGGGGAAGTACCGATGAGTATGAGTGGTACTGGGAGAAGGGTAGGTATCTGGTGATGAGTTTCAAATATCATATATGGGATTATTTGTTGTTTACACATGCAGAAGAAAATTAAACAAAAACAATCTACGAACACCCACCAACACTAAACTCCCTCCATCCCCAAAGCACACAGAAAAACAAACCACCAAAACCACAGATGCCGCTATCTTAGGTACATCCAAACAAAAGTTGAAATAAATGTAAAAATAAAGTCTTTAGGTCAATACCTCTGTCATTTATGTAATAAACTAAATTCTCAATTATTTTATTTAAATCTAGCATGTGTAAAAGAATATTAGTGGTTTAGTTTTAACTGCTGCCGTAAAGACATAAAAATAGGCATAATTCATAAAAGAACAAGATACAAGTAGATCAACAGTTTGACGTATTATACAAAATCTGATGTCATGAGGAATGTGTTACATCTGTTGAAAATGTTAGTGTTTCAAGAAACAAAGCCTTTATACTATGCTTACGTCACTTACAGTTACCGAACGAGAGAGCAAAATACTGCTAACCTTTTAGCTGATTACAAGTAACATAAATTCAAAAACTAAAACTGTCAAGCAATATATTTAGGACATTCACACGTTTTAATGTGTCTGCAATGAGGATGTCAACACTAGTTGTCATCAAAATGTCTCCTCTTAGTATAGTAGTCATTTATGGTAAAGTTACTGAGAAAGCACAAAACTAGCATATATTCTCCGAAAATAAATACATTATGAAATTATTTTTCACCATTTCTGGTATGTAACTTTCACATAATAAGTGTTATGTCCCAAACTCAGATCAATATTATGCCAAGCTTGTAAATTCAGACCATGTCTTAGATTCTGGGGAAGTTACAGTTGCTGACCTCGTTCACAAAACAAAAATAAAAATAAATCAGTAGATTTTCTGACAGAATTGTCCAAACTTAGGAAATCAGTTTGGTCTCCAAATGTTATATCTCAGATCGTCAGTAACTGGATAAATCGCCAACAATATCAGCAACAAGCAGTATTTAGATAAGAGCTATATGCTACCCATATACAACAGTCCAAAATCATACATATAAGGTTTTGTTGATTGACAGGTTAATTTTTGCCACGTTTATATATTTGTAAACAATCATATCTGTATGGAATGTTTGTTCAGTAAATACAGAAAATAGTACAAAACATGAATTGGTAAAAGATTTTAGTTTACATGGTATATGCCTTGAAATTCATGTGAAAATGGATTTGTGAATTTACTCTGTTTTTCAAAAACTTCAGCTTTAAATGTGTGTTTATGCCAGATAACCACCTTCTGTTTATGTCTGCTGTTACATACTCCTAAGAGTTTCAGTGTAAATTTACACCTTTTTCGTATATTGGATCAAGTATGGTGTCATAAGTTATTCTTTAAGGAAGAAACGATGGTAGTTGCCAGATAAAATCAATAAGGGTATACTAGATAGCTGAGATGCAACAAGCGCTTAAGTGCCTGGCTTTGTGCCCATCATGATTACAGGAACATTTCCTGTTGATTTCATATTAGATGCTCGAGAAGTAACATGTACCAAAGTTCAAAGTAGTATCATTTGTTACATCTAGTGTCTGGAAATGAGAAATCTTGGACGTATTACAAAGTGCTTGTGATGAAAGTGGCAAGATATGAAAACATATATTAGACTTCCACTTTTGCTTCAGAGTATCTTCTGCTAAAATTCACATCAAAGTGGAATCTGCACGCTCTTGAACCTAAGAAATTTTTATCATTAGCGACTCTGGATAAAATAATTCATTCACTTTAGCTTCTTTATGTTCGGAGTATCCACTGGTTATTCTCTCTAACTGACCATTCAGCCTGATAATTTTTATTCTATGGTGGCTGTTTTGCACAAAAGTCAGCTGTCTCACTAATGCATGCATAAAAGTAGGGTTCATACACATTCTATATAAATCTGTAAAATCACACCAAGATAATTCTATAAATAACATAGTGATAAAGTGTAAATGGGTTTGACATCACATTTCATTAAACAAGAGGCTCATAAGGGTCTAATATTGTTCACATTGGCAACTGACAAATGTCAAGTTCTGAAACAAATTCATACATGCAGTGAAACTCTGAAGTGGCAAATCAAGCTTGGAGCACTCAGTTGCCACATGGTCTATTAGACCTGAAATATATACTGATGTTACCAGTTTCATGCCAAACAAATTGGGATTGGATGGTTGGAATAAGATTTCTTCAGATTCATTTTTCCTATTCCATTTAAGAAAAGTGAACCTAGGTTGCATAACTCAATTGTATTCCTTGCAAAAAAAGAAACCTAGTTAGTATAACGTAACAATACAATGTTTCCAGATACTTAGATATACGCTCTATTTATAATTACTAAAACTAGTTGCATTTATCTGAACTTATTTGCTGTAAATCTTTAAAAGCACAATTAGCAAACTGCATACAAAGGCAGGCATTACTTAAGCATGCGTTTTACTTAATGTCCAAGTGCTAATATTTTCTGAGAAAAGTAAACATTTCAATCAGTGTGATGTCTAAAACTATTACCATGAATTTAATCACAACATTCAGAAAATCGAGAGTGGTAACATGCTCAGCCAATTAGATGCATGATCATATCATTAATATGCTTGGATGTCATTCACTATCAAATTTGTTATAAATCTTAAAAATACATAAACGATGATAATAAAAATCAAATCCGAAATGTAGTATCAGAGGGGTGATAAGCTTAGCCCATCAGATGTAATAAAATTTAATTTGTATGCATTGGTGTTGCACATTATTAAAATTTTTAGAGATCATAATCATATATTCCAAGTTGATTAACATTTTATCCGAAATGTAGCCTCCCATAGTGGAAACAAAGAATTGTTGAAAGTTGGATGCCTTAAGGCCAGGTGAGCTACAAAATGTGAATGGTAAAGAGTAACAGAAAAATAATCCAGTTTACATTAATATTATTATCAAGATTATGAAGGCATGTGCTTCCAAATGACAAGAAAGGAAAGAAAACTCCCTTAATAGATGTTAGGTTGGTTGGTTGCATTTTCACGGCGCACCAGCACTATGAGGCTATTTAGCGCCATACAAAAGGTTATATCTTTCATCATTTAAAAGTGGTAAAAGGTTTCGTATCGACCAGCGATACGAAACCAAACAGTTGAAGGTAAAACGATAAAATGGTAAAGGTGACAAATAAATAAAGTTTCCCGATCAACGGGGAGTGCAAATGATGTATGACAACGAAAACAGATGAAAGGTAATTAAAATCTAGCGACGGTATATATAGCACATAAGACTGTTCAAGGTGATAGCATAAAAGCTATATAGCTTATGATAAATATTTACTTCCTTCAGGAAGTCTATAATATTAGAAACGCTCACTGTATCAAAGAGCTCCCTAATGTCATGCACATTGTAATAATGATTACGCGTAGGTTGGAGGTCGAAACACTCCAACATAAAGTGCTTAATAGTGAATGGTTCATTGCAAGATACGCACTCTGGTGGGTCTCCTCCTTTTAGTATGTAGGAGTGGGTTAAATAAGTATGACCAATTCGAATTCTTGCAATGACTACCTCCTCCCTACGGACGGCTCTGTAGGAAGGAATCCATTCTCCTAGGGTTGGTTTGATGGCATGAAGTTTGTTATTCACGGCATCATTCCATGATGCCTGCCATTTCTGACGTAAACATTCTTTGATACTACGTTTAAAATCAGTGTACGGTGTTTTAAAATCAGATGGTTCCAGTGATAGGGCCATTTTAGCAGCGCGGTCTGCTTTGTCATTACCTTTAATTCCAATATGGCTGGGTAACCAACAGTATACTATATTGTGGGAGGTACTCAGCTCAGTATGTTTGAGGAGAATATTGGCTAATAATGGATTCTCCAGTTTTCTATTATGTAGTGACTGAAAGTTGGTTTTCAAATACCATACAAGCCGAGAATTTATCATTCGTTCTATTGTTTTGCATACGCAGCTAGTTAATGATATAGGTCTATAGTTGGTAGGATCTGCGCTATCTTTGCCTGGTTTGGGAATTGGTATTACTGTTGCTTCTTTCCAAATTTTTGGTACATTACCAGTAATCCATAAATTATTGAAGATTTCCAGAAGAACTGTTAAGGATGGTTCTAGAAGGTGTTTCAAAAACTGGTAATGTATATCGTCAGGTCCAGCAGATGTATCATGGGCCTTATTCAAAGATTCCATAAGCTCCGACAATGAAAACGGTTGGTTATAACTCTCTGAGCTATTCGATGTGAATTTCAACCGTGTTTTTTCTTTTTGAGCTTTTAATCTTCGGAAAGCTTCTGAATAATTAGACGATGAGGAATTTTTGGAGAAACAATCAGCAAGTACATTAGCTATTTCATGTTTGGTATTGAAATTGTTATTATTTAGCTTCAGATGTCGGAATGAATTGTATTTTCCCTTTCCATTTATTTTGCGGATCGTGTCCCAAACTTTCTTTATTGAGGAACGAGAGTTTAAAGTTGAAACATATTTTTTCCATGATGCTCGTTTACTTTCTTTAATTATGCGGCGAGCTTTGGCCCGAATAATACGGTACTGAGTTAAATTTTCGGGCATTGGACGATTATTAAATTTTCTCAGTGCTTTTCGGCGTTGTCTAATGGCTTCTTTACATTCTTTAGTGAACCAGGGTTTTTGGGTTCTTTTACAATTCGGCGAGAACTTAGGAGTGGATTCATCTGCAGTTTCAATTAAGATGGATGTAAATTGTCGAATAGGATCATTATCGTTTAGGACGGTATTCCTGTTAAGTCTAGCTGTACAAAGTGTTTCAAATTTGGCCCAGTCAGCTGTCTTTTAATTCCACTGTGGAATCGTGTCATCAATTGTAACGTTGGTGTTGTTAAGAGAGATTGGAAAGTGATCACTGCTGTGAAGGTCATCAGTGACCTTCCAATTATAATCCAAAAGCAGTGAAGGAGAACAAATTGTCAAGTCGACACATATGTATGTACCAGTTCCTGGATGCAAATACGTCGGACATTTGGTATTAAATAGACACAAGTCGTGTCTAGTAATGAAATCTTCAACCTTTTTGCCCCTGTCGCGTATGTAGTCTGATCCCCATAAAATGGTATGGGCATTAAAATCACAGAGTAAAACAAATGGCGCGGGAAGTTGTTGAACAAGCGTGTCTAATTCATTTGGTAATAAGTTGGTGTTTGGTGGTATGTAAATAGAACAAAATGTAATCACTCGATATAGAGTGACACTCACAGCAATGGCTTGCAAATTTGTGTTTAAAGGGATGACGCTATCTGGTGCTCTATTGTTCACAGCAATAGAAAGCACTCCTAAGGCCCTGTCGACGTTCTCTAAGTAGGTTGGTTGGTTGAATTTTTTACGGGGCACCAGCACTATGAGGTTATTTAGCGCCATACAAAAGGTTATATCTTTCATTATTTAAAAGTGGCATAAGGTTTCCTATCGACCAGCGACATGAAACTAAACAGTTGAAGGGAAAACGATAAAATGGTAACGGTGATTAATAAATAGTTTCCCGATCAACGGGGAGTGCAAATGATGTATGACAACGAAAACAGATGAAAGGTAATTAAAATCTAGCGATGGTATAGCGACGGTATATATAGCACATAAGACTGTTCAAGGTGATAGCATAAAAGCTGTAGCTTATGATAAATATTTACTTACTTCAGAAAGTCTATAATATTAGAAACGCTAACTTTATCAATGAGCTCCCTAATGTCATGCACATTGTAATAATGATTACGCGTAGGTTGGAGGTTGAAACACTCCAACATAAAGTGCTTAACAGTGAATGGTTCATTGCAAGATACGCACTCTGGTGGGTCTTCTCCATTTAGTATATAGGAGTGGGTTAAATAAGTATGACCAATTCGAATTCTTGCAATGACTACCTCCTCCCTACGGACGGCTCTGTAGGAAGGAATCCATTCTCCTAGGGGTGGCTTGACGGCATGAAGTTTGTTATTCACGGCATCATTCCATGACGCCTGCCATTTCTGACGTAGACATTCTTTGATACTACGTTTAAAATCAGTATACGGTGTTTCAAAATCAGATGGTTCCAGTGATAGGGCCATTTTAGCAGCGCGGTCTGCTTTGTCATTACCTTTAATTCCAATATGGCTGGGTAACCATTAGTATACTATATTGTGGGAGGGACTCAGCTCAGTATGTTTGAGGAGAATATTGGCTAATAATGGATTCTCCAGTTTTCTATTATGTAGTGACTAAAGTACTGATAGTGAATCGGAGAAGATAATGCTGTTTAAAATATGCTTGCTTTCAATATATTGCAAGGGAAGGTCTATTGCTCTGATTTCGGCTGAGAAAATTGATGTACCATTTGGCAAGCGAACTTTTGTTGTATGTTTTCCACTAACGAAGGCTGCAGCAGCCTTTTCCTAATTTTTTGATCCATCAGTATATATTCTTGTATAATTTTCAAATTGGTGGAGGAGTTGATGGTAAAAGGTTTGGAAGATAGAAGGGTTTGTCTCCGATTGTTTTCCATCGTGTAACGTGAAAAGTACTTTTGGTTGTTGAAGAAACCAGTGATGTGTTTTGGAGACGGACGTTTTCTGAATGTTTGAAAGATCAATTTTGGTACTGTCAAGGCATGGTAATATTCTAATGCCAAAGGTAGGTGTGACGTTTGGTTTATTGTCATATAAGGTTTTATATTTGGGTTCAAAAACAGCCAAAAAAGCAGGGTTCAGAGGATTTGATCTTAATTTGAGAACACACTGTGCGGAAGGCATTTCTCTACGTTATGATAAAGGTGGTTCGTTCGCTTCAACGAGTATGCTTTCACACGGTTCTTTAAGTAGGTGTTAAACAGGGAGTAGTTTTTAAGTGTGATTTTGTCCGTATCTTTCAAAAAGGTTTCCTGAAGGCATATTATTGCAGGATCATATTCGTTTAAAAGCAGGAGAATATCATTGTAATTGGCGTTAAGTCCTCGACAATTCCATTGTATGATCGTGTTCTTCATTATAAATTTAGAGTGGAGATTTTGGAGCTAGGTTAGACTTTTCGCGGAGAGAATCTGTATGGTTATTTCTCTGGAGGAAGTACGGGGATGATTTTTTTTGTTATGTCTGGAGCTACTATGAGAACATGAAGGAGCATCTTCTGCATCCATGCTCTGAATGTCCCCAAACCTGTTATAGAGTTTGATGGTGTCTTCTGACCCCTTTTGCTGCCTATTTCCTTGTGATCTGTTTTTGTTCTTTGGTGACTTCGGTGGTTGAGTATTATTGAATGTTGTTTGGGTAGATGCCGTGGTTTTTTGTGCTTGGTAATAGGGGGTGTTAGAGCGAGGTGTTGACTCGGGTGGATCTGTCTGTGTTTGAGAGTCCTTGGTCGATTTGGGATTGTTTTTAACTACAGAGGAGAAGGATGTGGCAGGAAGGGTTGCTTTTGCCTGTACAAGCTTTCTGGCCTCTGGATAGGGAATGTTGGATGTGTATTTTACCCTCTGTATTTCCTTCTCCTGTTTCCAGGTATCACAATCCCTGGAATTGGCGTGGTGCTCCTTTCCACAGATGACACAATGCGGAGTTGCTCTACACTCAGATTGCTGGTGAGAATGATCTCCGCATCGGCCACATATTTGGCTTTTTGAGCAGCGGTCTTCATGATGACCATATTTCTGACACTTATAACATCGAAGTGGATTTGGAATGTATACATCAACCTTCACTTGTAAAAAGCCAACTTTGACCACTCTGGGCACTGTTGGCTTGTTGAAGGTGAGTATAATGGTGTTGGTGTCCTGCAGGCTGTTGTTACGTTTAATACGTATTCTACGGACTGCAGTGACACCTTCGTTTTTCATCCCCTCAATGATATCCGTGTCGCTGACTCCAGCCAAGTCACGACAGCGAATTACGCCTTTGGACGAACTGAGTGTTGTATGGGCGAACGAGGTCACTTGAATATCGAAAATGGTTTTCATTTTCTTGAGGTTTTCTGTTTGACCTCGTCGCTCACACTCGACACGTAGGCAACCCGATTTCAACTTTTTAATACCTTTTGGTGTACCAATCAATCCCATAATTGTTTTTCCGATTACGAACGGAGAGAGTACATTAAGCGGTTTTGTGGCATCTTTAAACTGTATAACCATGAAGCGTGGAAGTGAATCCCCACCACATGGTTCGTCATCCGAGTCAGATCCTGTTTTGGTACGCTTTAGTTGATTTTTTTTTTGGAGTTTTCCATTTTGTTTTTTTTTACGGACTTCAGCACCCGTGCTCCCCACCCACCATGGAGCCCAACAAGGGGACACTTTTCAAGTGTCAGGGATACACAGGTGTTATACTCAGTCGGTAAAATTACCTCCCGATTGACCCGTTAAGCCACCGCCTTCTAGGAAGTCTTCTAAGACTTAGGAAAGGGAAAGTTAAAGGGATAGAATGTATGGGGAACGGTGGTATCAAGAGAGATACAAGGAAAAAGATAATGAAAGTAAGCGAGTAAATAAAGACCTCCTAGGGCTCGGCGTGACCAGCCGATTTGTCGAAACCGGGCCCATCCCGACCACCCGTCTAGAAGAAGTAGAGGCCAAAGTAGTGTGTTGCATTGGAAAGCCTCTGCTCAACTACCAGGATACTTTCCTCCTCCGACACGGGTCGCAACCCACGGCAAACAGGTTGCCTCTATTTAGTCGCCTCTTACGACACGTAGCGAGGCACGGCTGGCCAATTCTACAACCCCCGACCTGCAGGGGTCCCTTTAATAGATGTTATAAACGACGCATAAATTACCCAAGTTAAGAGTAATAATTCAATAAAATTGCAAAACATAATATGTGACAAAAATTATAACTCAAGTGTTTAAAGTTGATGATAACTTATTTTGAGTTATTTAAGGTGTTCCATAGTCATCAGTTAAAATGCAAAAATGGCATCCTGTAATATCTTCAACCAATTAATTATATTTCATATACTCGTCTTCTTTTTCAATATAGTAGACTGGTTCTTTTGTGTCCATCTGTTACCACAATATCAGAACATCAGCTGGGTAATTTTTAACGATATTGCTAAAATTGTTGGACAAAGATCCCATTGGTGACTTACATTACATCTTTTGCTTAAGCAAAACAAATTAGTTACTCAATACCGATGAGGAACTATTTCCATTCAAAATACGTCATATCAGATGGTTCGAAATCAAGTAAAATGGGCAATTTATAGGAACTACGAATATTGTTTGTATATATAAAACACTGAATTTTTTGGCATCAAATTCTGTATTACATTTACCAAGTTCATAGCTCCACCCGTTTTAGAGTTTTGCACATCAAACAAAATTAGCATAAATTGCGACATTGTTTTCATAGAAATCTCTAAATTTAACTGATAAAGAATTTCACAACAGAATGTTAAGGAAGATCTAGAAAATTATGATATATATTGATATTACGTTCAAAATGAGAGTATTACTGTATCAAAACACAACAATCTGTACTAGTAAATCAATATAAATAATTTATTTAAATGAATGTATTTAAAGGCAGATTAAATACAACTACGAAATCATAGAACTTTCGTATACAAAATTAGAATATCAGCAAATATAACTGCCGTTAGTGTAAAACCTCTCTTTAAAGTGCATCCCTTTTCCTAACAAAATGCAGTCTCTCAAGATAGGTGCTCAACCAGTTTTCATTGTGGAAATTCGTCTTGGTTTACGAAGGAATACTCAGTTACAACTTATTGTTTCTTCAAAGTTTTTACTAAAATATTGCGTTTATCTCAAAAGTTTTACATATGAATAAAGATCTACATGTACATAAACCATTGTGATTATAAAGATTAAATAAATGCCAGTGGCATTTATCTGTTTATGCAATGAAGTTGTTCACAGCAGTGTCTAAATGCTCATTTTACGTGAAAATCATGGTTGCTGGTCAGGATCTGCAAGTGGTCTTTCCAAATAATGGATTTATATAACAAAATCAATCAATGCATAATGATTACTGTGGTCATAGATAACAGATGGTTGCTCAAGACAGATTCAACCAGTAACAATATTTTCCATTTATAAATGGGCTTCGCCCGAACAGAATCAGATGTTTTGATCCTTAAATAGTATGACAGCAAAATACGGTTGCAGATAATGCATACGCCACTGCTAATAATGCAAAGATACAACTATTTTAATTCATAAATAGACTTTTAAGAACTCTACATTTGATATTAACCCTTCTAGACCTTGAGAAGACATTCATTTCATTCGGAACCATATACACAAAACTAGCAGTAAAACGTTTAAGAAGTCTCAAAATGGTGAACAATTGCTCCACCTAAAATTATCTGAACCTGTTGTGACCTTAAATTACGATACAGGAACAAATTTTGATTTACCTACTATAACAGATGCATAAGTGTCATGAAGATATGGAAATTTACCATGAGACAGTATCACTGATTTTATAACAAATGTTCTCTTTCAAGTTAGATTTATATAATCATGTTTTAATTTTGCATATATCTAACTGAAGAAGCAGAGGTAGTATACTGAATGAAAACTAACTACTCAGATATAAAACTGCAGACCTAACAAAACTTTTATTCTTGGACAAAATTTCAGGACTTCGTCAAATTTAAGTAAATCATCGATATAAAAATTTTACTTCTTAAAAAATTAAATGAAGATTTTACGATTTAATTATTTCATTTTTGAGCCTTAATTTCCAGAAACATCTTTGTAAATCTTAGTCTGAATGGTCTGTATCTTTTCCTTCATTTGGTAGGTTGTCAAGTTCTTGTTATTTCTCTCTCTCAATAAAGTCAGCAACATCTTTCATTTCTGTCAAGAGACATTTGAAAACAACTATTAAACATTAATCTCACGTTTGGTTTTAAACTTCAGTTTATCAAAAGTGTTTTCTCCAGGATTCTGTGACAAAGAAGGAATATCTCGCTTGATGTTTTTATCAGAGACTTTAAATGTTAAGTGCCAAGTTTTATAACGATAATCATACCACTAATTTGTGCTGAACTTATTTTTAAATTTCAGTTGTACTTCCTTTGATAATTCAGTCTGAACAAAGTAGGCAATCTTACTGATATGAATTTGGCAGTAACCTTTCTCCTCATTGTGGATATAATCATCATAATATTTAGAAGAAAAAAAAAACGAACGAGATTTTGATCCTGTTGTTTATCACGTTACTAAGTATATTCAGATTCAGCAATGAAGAATATCACTAGTCTATGTGAATTTAAATGATTAGGTTAAGCAAATCAGCTGTTAGTACCATTTTTATAAGTCTTTGGTATGACTCAGCCAGGGTTCCAACCCGCGACCTATCGCATCCAAGGCGGCGCCCTAACCACTAGGCAGGGTTCCTGGAACAAATTTAGAAAACATTTAAGACCATTTCCAGACGAAAATATAAAAATTCCCAGACCTAATGATGTGACACGTTTATTGACCTGCATAGCCGACATGATGCTTTAGTCCTAAGTTTGGAAGGCCCTATCCAGGCTTTTAAGTCATCAGCTTCTTCCCACAAAGGTTATAAAGACAATGTACAAGCATTCTTTAAATATCAGGTGCACACAGGCACACATAAAATCGGTTCAAGAATGTCAAATCATATAAACTCCAACAAATTTAAAATGAATACTCACCAGCACAACACAAAACTTAATGAAATAATCCATGAAACAGGGCTAATACAGATCAGGAGATCTGAAATTCAATGACCTTTAAATTACCAGTTTTCAATGACTACTCACGATATCAAGTGTTTTACTTCAGTTACTAATTTAAATACAAGAAACAAGTACAAAACCAACACATAAATAAATAAATGTAATACGAAAAGTAAATGATATTTAAAAAGAAAGTCATTGTAACCATGATGTTAACCATTGCCCTTTAGCTGCTATACTTTCTTCTCCCGCTGCAACTCCAGTGCTTTCACTTCAGAGTTACTGCCAGGAGTTTATCGAATGGGGGGAGGGGGTGCCCATTTGTTACAAAAATAATGGGGGAGTAGAACAAAGAGTGAGAGGAGAAAATGGCCATAGTTCATCTAACACTACAATATCCATCTTTCTTCCACCTACACTCTTTTAGAGTTCTAATGAAATCAAAATCATTAAAAGATTTTACCTCTAGTTGTATACGCATTAATCTGTTGATTTTTCTGAGCTTAATCCGTTCCTCACCAGCGTATGAATATTGTTCTATGCTGAGACGCCTCTCCCGATAGGGTATGTACATAACTAGTTTAGTCAGCTGAAAGAAGTTTGGAAACTGTTCCTTATGTTTATCATGTACATTTTTTCACTGCTCATGGGTAATGTCGTTTCGATACTATGGCTCCAAAAACAGATTTTTTACTAACATAAGCTCTGCTTACGTTTCAGTTTCTTCAATCACCTGTTCTGTTTGTGGTATTTTGATCAAATAAATATATTTACTTCATAATATTATTTTTAGATTATTTATTAAATTGATCTGAACCCTTATAAGGCTATATGCAGTTATGCTCAAGGTATTTTTAAATGATGTACTTTTAGGAACTGTTAACATTTTGGGATTTACCCTGATCATTACATATTCAAATTTTTGTTTTCTTTTTCCACTCGTAAACCTTTTAAGATATTATGCCAAAAGCTGATTAAAAATTAAAATCACAATTTTCCGGACATTTGGGAATTTGCAAACATGTTAAAAATATAAGCTCTTTTTATAGTACACTAAATTAAATCAATTTGTGATATCCCTACAGTTCCTCAAGTGAATTCAGATGACAGTGAAAACATATGTCGCCATGTTATTCCTTTCTAGGAGAACATGGTGGTAAATAGTCCTCGACTGTACATTAGATTTCACTTTGTATTTACTCCGAAAAAAACATAATCCATGTTAATCAAAGAACAAAAATCCGTGTTACTATTCATTGTTTAAATTACACTCATTATTCTACCTGTAAAAGGAGTAGCAAATACAATATCCAGGTAATACATTAAAACACTTCTAAAGAACAAGACGGAGTTAATCCGTGTTTATAGGTCCAGAGATTTTTGCTAACAATCGCCAAATGAATTGTCCAGAAATTTACACCTCTTATGCTGGTAATCAGACTTGTTAAAATTACATATCTAGTGTTTGAAAAGTTATAAATTTTGTTATATGGTGTGCAGATTTTGGTCAAAAAGATGACAGATTTGCAGTGAAATATATTTTCGAGTCTTCAAAATGACCTCAGTTCCGGTTCGGATTACACACGCGTAACCTACTCAGTTCAAAGCTCAATTTCAGTAACGCTGCATCAGCTAAAGTTCTCACTTTTAACACTAGCTCCAATAAGTTGATGTAAGTCATAGCTTTAAAATAAATTGCCATCACTATCATCAGCCAGTAGGCCTATTTGCCAGACTGAATCATCTCATATGAACCGCGCTAGGATTTGGCCTTTAGGACTGTCTAGGTAGTCCTACAAGTAAGAACTCGACGCTGATATTAATGTTTTGAGAGTCTGGGTCTTAACGCCTAACTAAGGGCGCTGTGTAGCGGGAGTCAAATTTTCAGGAATATCTCACACAACCGGCAACCAAAAAGGACGCTTTTCTACAAAGTAAAGTCATAATGTTTTAGTCAGACTTCACTGACTCTGATGTCTTTTCTCTAATAAATTCAAATTCTCACAAAAGAAATGGACTTGTTTTCAAGTTTCGTTGGCCTCTTTTTTCAGTTGGCTGGAAAGCGATCAAATCCGGGAATGCCTAAATCGGGTTAAGTTGAAATATTATTTAACGAAACGAAAACAAAAAATATATTATGCCGATTGGAAGTGTAAGCAACCATTATTTTCATTCAATAAAAACACCCCCAACTTGAAGCTACTTCGGCATACCTCGCCTACCGTCGCATTTCAACAAATTCAAATGTATGTAAACGGAACATGAAAATGGGTCCATTTGCTAGTGTCAGAGTTTGATTCCACTAGGATAAAAATAGCACAGTAAGTATATTAATTACATATCAGTTTGTGGAAGAGTGTCGATATGGGCTGCCAAGTGTTTGAGATATTCCTGAAACTTTAACTACTTGTTCCGATGTCAACCGACATCGGAACACGCTATACAAGGCCGCTATTTGAGTTGTAAGACGTAGCACTAAAACACAAATAACATGTGATACGTCTTACATTGTTAGACTAATTGTCTATGATGCTCGTTAGTCCTATACTGTAAAACTTATAACATGTTATTTATGTTCCAAACGCCCTAAACATAAATATCAGCGTTGAGGTATTACATGTAGGACTAGGTAGCCCATATTTTAAACGTGCATTTGTAAAACTTCCTCGATGCACAGTTCGAACTACGATAAAATGTCTTGTCCAGTACCCAATATGACAATTAAACTTAGTGGAAGGGAAAGAGTGTTAATGACATGTGAATGAGAACAACGAAAATTTAAGACTTTTTCCGCACATTTGCATCATTTTTGAATTTTTCAATCAATTGTACATCAAGAACTGCGGTTCGGCAGACGCAGCGGTAACGGTGATTATATACAGCAAGATTACAGAATCTCATCTAATATATTAAATATTATGTTAAAGCTGCGCAGCAGCATAGACATAGGCCCTAGAGTACAGTCTACAAATTAGAGTTCCGTAAACCGACAAATGTAACAAAGTCTTGTCTTTACTCAACAGAATGACAATTCTGTAATTTTAAATCATTTCCGGTTGGATGGATGGTTGGTCGATTGTATTTTTACGGCGCACCGGCACTGTCAGGCTATTTGGCGCCGTACAAAATGTTATATCTTTGATCATTTACAAGTGGTAACAGGTTTCGTATCGACCAGCGATATGAAACCAAACAGTTGAAAGTAAAACGGTAAGATGGTAAGGGTAATAAAGAAATAAAGCTTCCCGATCAACAGGCAATATAACTGGCGTATGTTAATGAAGACAGATGAAACGTTATTAAAAATAAGGGATGGTATATACATCACATAAAGGTGCTCAAGGTGATATCATAAAATCTATAGCTTATAATAAATGTTTACTTTCTTCAGGAATTCTATAATACAAGTTGCACTCACTATATGAAATAGTTCCCTCATGTCATGCTCATTGTAACGCTGATCGCACGTAGATTGGAGGGATAGGGCCGTTTTAGCAGCGCGGTCTTCTTTTTTATTACCTTTAATGCCAATATGGCCGGGCATCCAACAGTATACTATATTGTAGGAGGTACTCAGATCAGTAGTTTTGATGAGAATATTGGTTAATAATGGGTTCTCCAGTTTTCTATTGTGTAGTGACTGAAGTCTTGATAGTGAGTCGGAGAAGATGATGCTGTTTAAAATACGTATGTTTTCAATATATTGCAAAGCAAGGTCTATTGCTCTGATTTCGGCTGAAAAAAAAAGATGTACCATTTGGCAAACGAACTTTTGTTGTGTGTTTTCCGCTAACAAAGGCTGCAGCAGCCTTTTCCTCATCTTTTGAATGGCCAATTCTACAACCCCGTACCATCAGGGGGATAAATAAAGAGTCATCAATATATTACTAAAAAAAAAGTAAATAAAGAGGCATCAATAAATTGCAAAGTATCTCCATTTTAATAGTGGAGTCTGTTTGGATGATTATAATATGATTATCCTTTCATGTATCTTGCTAATAGAATCGAAGCATGTTTTAACTATGAAGAAGAATGAAAAGGCAGAATGTTCAAGCTGGATCTCAGACTTTGAAAGAGACGGAGGATAATTCAAGAGTTGGTAAATTGTAAAACATCTTTCATCTGCATCTTAAATTTAATTTATTCAATGGCACCACATTTTATTAAATTATTTCATTTTTACACCAAAGCAAGTAGAATTAAACAACTATGTAAATATTTATCACACCATATGTCTGTAATTCTCAGCATATCATGAAGTATAGCATGCTTTTTCTGAGGTTGGACAACGAAAATTTGTCTGCATTTTTCAGTACTATTAGTGCTAAATTTGGACTATAGATTTCACCTGTAAAACATGAACCCCACTCAGATAAATGCCTAGAAAAGGCTTGATAATATTAGACAAGCCGAAGAAGTGAAAAACATTCTTTAATGTCCACATAAGTATAGATACAAATTTGGGCATTGTTTTATTACAGGGGCAGCTGACAGTGCCAGCGATCCAAGAATTATCAAGAAAGTGTCAGCAAAGACGTGTCAGAATGTTGAGGAAAATGCTGTTGAAGTAAAACATGGTAAGTATAGGTCCAGTATTTGTGTAAACCATTAATGAATTCCAGTTTTGTTTACAATTTCACTTCTGAAGATGAACACAGCTTCTTCCAATCCACCACCCATCCCAAGGCAGAAGCAATATAATTAAAAATATTAAGTACTGTGCATATAGAGTATAGCCATAACAAAAACAACGGTGTCTATTGCTTATTTTGAGTCTGTTGATGCAAATCAATTCAACCTAGCAACCAGAATTTTATGATTTTTGAGAATCACATTAAAAAAGTTACTTGTTAACCTGCATCTAAGCATGGTCTATATACTGTTTCAGCTTATTCATTGATATTTTTATTAGGGAAGGTGCAAAAACGGAAAAAAAAGAAAGCTGAAGAAAAACAAAAGAAAAAGGCATATGAAATAAAGAAAACGGAGGCACAGAATAAACTATTACAGGAAATAATTACAGTACGCCGCAACCATGGAGAAAAAAGGTCCGTGTGTGTGATTTTGACTTTTTTAAGGCAGCTTCAACAATTTTTCAGTCATATCGCTACGATATCTGCAGTGTGGCAGTTATAGTGATGTCTAGCAATGGGGCATCATGCCGCAGACATGTAGCATGATCTCCCACCCAGTAAAATTATCCTGACACCAGGACGACCAGTCCTAACACTAACCTCATAATGCTGAGCGCCAAGCGAGACAGCTGTCCGTACCATTTTTACAGGTCATTGGTATGACTCGGCCGGGGATCGAACCAATGACCTCCCGCATCCGAGGCGGACGCTCTAACCACTAGGCCACCAGAGCGGTCGGGAAAAAAGGTCAATTTATCATATGAACGCAAACAAGAGTGAAAGTTCGAATGAGGCAGATAAAAATGAAGCAGAGTCCAGAACAATGCTGATGCTTGATGGTTGATTATATTTTTACGGCGCACGAGCACTGTTCGGCTATTTGGCGCCATACAAAAGCTTATATCTTTGATCACTTAAAAGTGGTAAAAGATTTCATATCGACCAGCGATACGAAACGAAAGAGTTGGAAGTAAAACGAGAACATGGTAACGGTAATAAATAAATATAACATCCCGATCAACGGGGAATGTAAATGGTCTATGTTAATAGAGGCAGATGAAAGGTAATTAAAATTAACGGACGGTATATACTTCACATAAAACTGCTCAAGGTGATAGGATAAAACCTATAGCTTATAATAAATGTTTACTTCTTTCAGTAATTCTATAGCATAAGACACGCTCACTGTATCAAAGAGCTCCCTAATGTCATGCACATTGTAATACTGATCGCGCGTAGGTTGGAGGTCGAAACACTTCAACATAAAGTGCTTAACGGTCAATGGTTCGTTGCAAGAAATGCACTCTGGTGGGTCTTCTCCTTTTAGTATATGGGAGTGGGTTAAATAAGCATGACCAATTCGAATTCTTGCAATGACTACCTCCTCCCTACGGACGGCTCTGTAAGAAGGAGTCCATTCTCCTAGGTTGGCTTGACGGCATGAAGTTTGTTATTCACGGCATCATTCTATGAAGTCTGCCATTTCTGACGTAAACATTCTTTGATACTACGTTTAAAATCAGTATACGGTATTTTAAAATCAGATGGTTGTAGTGATAGGGCCATTTTAGCAGCGTGGTCTGCTTTGTCATTACCTTTAATTCTAATATGGCTGGGTAACCAACAGTATACTATACTGCGGGAAGTACTCAGCTTAGTATGTTTGAGGAGAATATTGGCTAATAATGGGTTCCTCAGTTTTCTATTATGTAGTGACTGAAGTTCTGATAGTGAGGCGTAGAAGATTGATTGATTGATTGAATTTTTATGGCGCACGAGCACTGTTAGGCTATTTAGCGCCATACAAAAGTTATATCTTTGATCATTTAAAAGTGGTAAAAGGTTTCGTACCGACCAGCGATACTAAACCAAACAATTGCAAGTAAACCGATAAAATGGTAACGGTGGTAAATAAATAAAGCTTCCCAATCAACCGGAGTGTAAATAGAGTATGATAATGAAAACAGATGAAAGGTAATGAAATGTAGGGACGGTATATATATATATATATATATATATATATATATATATATATATATATATGTATGTATGGCGTATATATATGCGGCGTTAGCGAAAGGGCTACATACAACAGCTCAAGGTGACAGCATAAAAGATATAGCTTATGACAAATGTTTACTTCCTTCAGGAAGTCTATAATTCAACTCAAGCTCACTTTATCAAAGAGCACCCTAACGTCATGTACATTGTAATACTGATCACGCGTAGGTTGGAGGTCGAAACTCTCCAACATAAAGTGCTTCACGGTGAATGGTTCATTGCAAGAAATGCACTCTGGTGGGTCTTCTCCTTTTAGTAAGTGGTTGCGGGTTAAATAAGTATGACCAATTCGAATTCTTGCAATGACTACCTCCTCCCTACGGACGGCTCTGTAAGAAGGAGTCCATTCTCCTAGGGTTGGCTTAATGGCATGAAGTTTGTTATTCACGGTAGCATTCCATGACGCCTGCCATTTCTGATGTAAAGATTCTTTGATACTAGGTTTAATCAGTATACGGTATTTTAAATTCAGATGGTTCTAGGGCCAGGGCCATTTTAGCAGCGCGGTCTGCTTTTTCATTACCTTTAATTCCAATATGGCTGGGTAACAAACAGTATAATATATTGTGGGAGGTACTCAGCTTAGTATGTTTGAGGAGAATATTGGCTAATAATGGGTTCTACAGTTTTCTATTATGTAGTGACTGAAGTACTGATAGTGAGTCGGAGAAGATGATGCAATTTAAAATATGATTATTTTCAATATATTGCAAAGCAAGGGCTATTGCTCCGATTTCGGCTGAGAAAATGGATGTACCATTTGGCAAGCGAACTTTTGTTGTGTTTTCCACTAACGAAGGCTGCAGCAGCCTTTTTCTCATCTTTTGGTCCATCAGTATAAATTTTTGTGTAGTTTTCAAATCGGGCAAGGAGTTCGTGATAAGTCTTGTGGAAGATGGAAGCGTTTGTCTCCGATTTGTTTTCATCGTCAAAGGTAAAAAGTACTTTTGGTTTTTTGAGTAACCGGGGGGAGATTCGGAGATGGACGTCTTCTGACTTTTTGAAAGATCAATTTTGGTACTGTCGAAGCAGGAAATATTCTAATGCCAAAGGGAGGTATGGCGCTCGGTTTATTTTCATATAAGGTTTTGTATTTGGGTTGAAAAACAGCCGAAAAGCAGGGTTCAGAGGGTTTGATCTTAATTTGAAAGCATACTGTGCGGAAAGCATTTCTCTACGTTGTGATAAAGGTGGCTCGTTCGCTTCAACCAGCAGGCTTTCACATGGAGATGTCTTAAATGCTCCCAGAGCGAGTTTTATTCCATGATGATGAATTGGGTCAAGCATCTTCAAATAGGACTTCCTCCCTGAACCATAAACAATGCAACAATAGTCTAGTTTCGAGCGAATAAACGTTCTATATAAACTGAGTATGACTTTTCTATCAGCACCCCAGTCAGTGTGCGCTACTACTTTAAGTAAATCTAGAGATTTCAAGCATTTAGCTTTCAAATTCTTCAGGTGTGGAATAATAGTCAGTTTTATGTCGAAGATAATACCTAAAAACTTTGTTTCCTCAACAACTGGAATAGGTGTTCCGTCCAGCGTGAGTTTAGGTTCAACATGATGTCTTCGTAACTGACAGAAATGCATACATACAGTTTTCGATTTCGAGAATTTGAAACCGTTAGTATTGGCCCAATTTTGAATCTTGTTGGTATTTTGCTGAGGTTGTCTTTCAACTGTATGGATGTGCTTTGGTCGGTAACATATTAGAAAGTCATCAACGTATAGAGAGCAATCCACACCAGGAGGCAGACATTTGGTGATACTATTAATTTTTATGTTGAAAAGCGTCACCGATAAAATACTGCCCTGGGACACACCCATCTCTTGCTCATGCATATCAGAAAGAGTGGAGCCCACTCGTACCTTGAATTCTCTGTCTGAGAGAAAGTTCGATATGAAATTGGGTAGACGGCCTTTTAGACCCAGATCGTGCAGGTCATTTAGTATTCCGTACTTCCATGTTGTGTCATAGGCCTTTTCCATGTAAAAGAAACCCCACAACTAAGTGTTGCTTCTTGATGAAAGCGTCGCGAATAAATGTTTCCAATCTAACCAGATGTTCATTGGTACTACTACCATATCGAAAGCCACTTTGGAGGGGAGATATTAACTTGTTGGTTTCCAAATACCATAGAAGCCGAGAACTGATCATTCGTTCCATTGTTTTGCATACGTAGCCAGTGATATGGGTCTATAGTTGGTAGGATCTGCGCTATCTTTGCCTGGTTTGGGAACTGGTATTACTATTATTTCTTTCCAAAATGTTTGGTACATTACCAGTAATATATAAATCATTGAATATTTCCAGAAGAACTGTTAATGATGGTTCTGGAAGGTGTTTCAAAAACTGGTAATGTATATCGTCAGGCCCAGCGGATGTATCATCGGCCTTACTCAAAGATTCCATAAGCTCCGAAAATGAAAACGGTTGGTTATAGCTCTCCGAGTTATTCGATGTGAACTTCAGCCTTGTCTTTTCTTTTTGAGCTTTTAGTCTTCGGAAAGCTTCTGAATAATTAGACGATGAGGAATTTTTAGAGAAAGAAATCAGCAAGTACATTAGCTGTTTCCTGTTTGGTATTGAAATTGTTGTTATTTAGTTTCAGATGTCGGAAAAAATTGTTTTCCCTTCCATTGATTTTGCGGATCATGTCTCAAACTTTCTTTATAGAGGAAAGAGAATTTAAAGTGGAACACATTTTTTTTCCATGACGCTCTTTTACTTTCTTTAATCATGCGGCGAGCTTTGGCCCGAACAATACGGTACTGAGTTAACTTTTCGGGCGTTGGACGATTATTGCAATTTTTTCAGTGCTTCTCGGCATTGTCTAATGGCTTCTTTACATTCTTTGGGGAACCACGGGTTTTGGGTTCTTCTACAGTTCGGTGAGGAGTTAGGAATGGATTCTTCTGCAATCTCAATTAGGACGGATGTAAATTGTCGAATAGGGTCATTGTTGTTTAGGACGGTATTCCTGTTAAGTCTAGCTGTACAAAGCGTTTCAAATCTCGCCCCGTCAGCCTTCTTTAAATTCCACACTGGAATTGCGTAATCAATTGTAACGTTGGTATTCTTAAGAGAGATTGGAAAGTGATCACTGCTGTGAAGGTCATCAGCGACCTTCCAATTATAAGCGAAAAGGAGTGAAGGAGAACAAATTGACAAGTCGATTCACGTGTATGTACCCGTTCCTGGATGTAAGTACGTCGGAGATTTGGTGTTATATAGACACAAAATCGTGTCTATCAATGAAATCTTCAACCTTCTTGCCCCTGTCGCTTATGTAGTTTGAACCCCATAAAATGTTGTGGGCATTAAAATCACCGAGTAAAACAAATGGCGCAGGAAGTTGTTGAAAAAGAGTGTCTAATTCATTTAGTTGGTTGGTGTTTGGTCGTATGTAAATAGAACAAAAAGTAATCACTCGATGTAGAGTGACACAGCAATGGCTTGCAAATCTGTGTTTAAAGGGATGACGATATGAGGGGCTCTATTGTTCACAGCAATAGAAACTCCTCCTGAGGCCCTGCCAACATTATGAAAGTAGGTATTAAACAGGGAGTAGTTTTTAAGTGTGATGTTATCCTTATCTTTTAAAAACGTTTCCTGAAGGCATGGTATTGCAGAATTAGATTCGTTTAAAACTAGAAGAATATCATTGTAATTGGCTTTAAGTCCTCGACAGTTCCATTGTATGATGGTGTTCTTCATTATAAGTTTAGAGTGGAGATTCTGGAGCTAGGTTAGACCTTTCGTGGAGAGAATCTGTATGGTTATTTCTCTGGAGAAAGTTCGGGGATAATTTTTTTGTTAGGTCTGGAGCTACTTTGAGAACATAGAGCAGTATCTTCTGCATCCATGCTCTCAATATCCCTAAACCTGTTATAGAGTTTGATGGGGTCATCTGACCCCTTTTACTGCCTATGTCATTGCGATCTGTTCTTATTCTTTGGTGATTTCGGTGGTGGGGTATTATTAAAATTTGTTTAGGTTGATGACGTTGTTTTTATGCTTGGTAATGGAGGGTATTGGAGCGAGGTGCTGACTCGGGTGGATCTGTCTGTGTTTCAGCGACCTTTGTTGCTTTGGGATTGTTTTTAACTACATTGGAGAAGGATGGGCCAGGAAGGGATGTTTTTGCCTGTACAAGATTTCTAGCCTCTGGATAGGGAATGTTAGCTGTGTATTCTACCCTATGTATTTCCTTCTCCTGTTTCCAGGTATCACAATTCTTGGAATTGGCGTTTTGCTGTTTTCCACAGTTCACGCAAAGCGGAGTTGCTCTGCACTCAGATTCCTGATGAGAGCGGTTTCGTATCGGCCACATATTTGTCTTTTTGAGCATCGGTCTTCGTGATGGCCATATTTCTGACACTTATAGCATCTGAGTGGGTTTGGAATGTATACATCAACCTTCACTTGCAAAAAGCCAACTTTTACCACTCTGGGTACTGTTGGCTTGTTGAAGGTGAGTACAATGGTGTTGGTGTCCTGCAGGTTGTTGTTACGTTTAATGTGTGTTCTGCGGACTGCAATGACACCTTCGTTTTTCATCCCCTCAATATATCCGTGTCGCTGACTCCAGCCAAATCACGACAGCGAATCACGCCTATGGACGTATTGAGTGTTGTGTGCGCAAATGATGAGATTGGAATATCGAAGAATGTTTTCATTTTCTTGATGTTTTCTGTTTGACTACTTCGTTCACATTCAACAAGTAGGCAACCCGATTTCAACTTTTTGACGCTTTTTGGTGTATCGATCGATCCCGTTATTGTCTTTTCAATTACAAAGGGAGAGAGTGCACTAAGCGGTTTTGAGACATCTTTTAATTGTATAACCATGAAGCGTGGGAATGACTACACACTGTATGGTTCATCTTCCGAGTCAGATTGTGTTTTTGTTCGTTGGTTTTTATTTTTTTGTTTGAATTTTCCATTTTTTTTTTTAGGACTTCAGCACTCAGAGATACACAGATGTTACACTCAGTCGGTAACATTACCTCCCGATTGACCCGTTAAGCCACCTCCTGGTAAGACTTGGAAAAGGGAACGTTAAAGGAATAGAGTGTAGAGGCAACGGTGGTATGAAGAGAGATACAAGTAGAAAGAGAACGGAAGTGAGGGAGTACATAAAGACCTCCCAGGGCTCGGCCTGACCAGCCGATTTCTCGAGACCGGGCCCATCCCGACCACCCGTCTAGAAGAAGTAGAGGCAAAAGTAATGTTGCATTGGAAAGCCTCTGCTCAACTAGCAGGATCCTTTCCTCCCCCGACACGGGTCGCAGCCCACGGCAAACAGGTTGCCTCTACTTAGTCGCCTCTTACGACACGTAGCGAGGCACAGCGGGCCAATTTCACAACCCCGGACCCTCAGGGGGCCATAAATCATTGAAGATTTCCAGTAGAACTGTTAAGGATGGTTCTGGAAGGTGTTTCAAAAACTGGTAATGTATATCGTCAGGCTCAGCGGATGTATCATCGGCCTTATTCAAAGATTCCATAAGCTCCGACAATGAAAACGGTTGGTTATAACTCTGAGTTATTTGATGTAAATTTCAGCCTTGTATTTTCTTTTTGAGCTTTTAATCTTCGGAAAGCTTCTGAATAGTTAGACGATGAGAAATTTTTAGAGAAAGAATCAGCAAGTATATTGGCTATTTCATGTTTGGTATTGAAATTGTTGTTATTTAGTTTCAGATGTCGGAAAGAATTGTGTTTTCCCTTTCCATTTGTTTTGCGGATAGTGTCGCAAACTTTCTTTATAAAGGAAAGAGAATTTAAAGCTGAAACATATTTTTTTCCATGATGCTCTTTTACTTTCTTTAATCATTCGGCAAGCTTTGGCCCGAACAACACGGTACTTAGTTAAATTTTCGGGTTTTGGATGATTATTGAATTTTTTTCAGTGCTTCTCGGCATTGTCTAATGGAGTCTTTAAATTCTTTGGTGAACCACGGTTTTGGGGTTCGTTTTTCGGTCAGGACTTTGGGATCGATGCTTCTGCAATCTCAATTAAGACGGAAATAAATTGTCGAATAGGGTCATTGTCGTTTAGGACGGTATTCCGGTTAAGCCTAGCTGTACAAAGTGTTTCAAACCTGGCCCAGTCGGCTTTTCTGAAAATTCCACTGTGGAACTGCCTCATCAATTGTAACGTTGGTGTTCTTAAGAGAGATTGGAAAGTGATCACTGCTGTCAACGTCAT
Source organism: Megalonaias nervosa (assembly GCA_016617855.1). Taxonomy (NCBI): domain Eukaryota; kingdom Metazoa; phylum Mollusca; class Bivalvia; order Unionida; family Unionidae; genus Megalonaias; species Megalonaias nervosa. The sequence goes on along the minus strand of JAECUM010016539.1, from coordinate 23,744 downwards.
CAGTGAGCTTCCAATTATAATCCAATAGTAGTGAAGGAGAACAAATTGTCAAATCCATACACGTGCATGTACCAGTTCCTGGGTGTAAGCATGTCGGAGATTTGGGATTATATAGACACAAGTCGTGTCTAGTAATGAAATCTTCAACCTTTTTGCCCCTGTCGCTTATGTAGTTTATCCCCATAAAATGTTGTAGGCATTAAAATCACTGAGTAAAACAAATGGTGCAGGAAAATGTTGAACAAGCGTGTCTAATTCATTTGGTAACAAGTTGGTGTTTGGTGGTATGTAAATAGAACAAAATGTAATCACTCGATGCAGAGTGATACTCACAGCAATGGCTTGCAAATTTGTGTTTAAAGGGATAACGCGGAACCCTATTGTGCACAGGAATAGAAACTCCTCCTGAGGCCCTGTCAACATTCTGAAAGTAGGTGTTAAATTGGGAGTAGTTTTTAAGTGTGATGTTATCCATTTATTTTAGGAATGTTTGCTGAAGGCATAGTATTGTAGGATCATATTCGTTTAAAAGCAGAAGAATATCACTGTAATTCGCTTCAAGTCCTCGACAGTTCCATTGTACGATGGTGTTCTTCACTGTAAGTTTAAAGGTGAGATTGTGAAGATAGGTTAAACTTTCGCGGAGACAATCTTTGTGGTTATTTGTCTGGAGGAAGTACAGGGATGATTATTTTGTTGGTAGGTCTGGAGCTATTTTGAGAACATGAAGCAGTTTCTTCTGCATAGGGAATGTTTGATGTGTATGTTACCCTCTGTATTTCCTTCTCCTGTTTCCAGGTATCACAATACTTGGAACTGGCGTGGTGCTGCTTTCCACAGCTGACACAATGCGGAGTGGCTCTACACTCAGATTCCTGATGAGAATGGTCTCCGCATCAGCCACATATTTGGCATTTTGAGCAGCGATCTTCGTGATGAACATATTTTTGACATTTATAGCATCGAAGGGGGTTAGGTATGTAAATCTCAACCTTCACTTGCAAAAAAGCCAACTTTGACCACTATAAGTATTGTTGGTTTGTCGAAGGTTAGTACACATTTGTTGGTGTCCTGCAGATTGTTGTTACGTTTAATTCGTATTCTGCGACCCGCAGTGACACCTTCGGTTTTCATCCCTTCAATGATATCTTTGTCGCTGACTCCAGGCAAGTCCCGAAAGCGGATCACGCCTTTGGACGAATTGAGTGTTGTGTGAGCGAATAACGTCACCGGAATATCGAAAAATGTTTTCATTTTCCGGATATTCTCTGTCTGACTCCGTCGCTCACATTCAACAAGTAAGCAGCCCGATTTGAACTTTTTAACAACTTTTGGTGTACCAATCAATCCCGTAATGATCTTTTCAATAACAAACGGAGAGAGTGAGGCAGGCGGTTTTGAATCGTCTTTAGATTGTATAACCATGAAGAGTTGAAATGAATCCACACCACATGGTTCGTTATCTGAGTCAGATCCAGTTTTGGTACGTTTGAGTTGATTTTTTTTAAAGAAATATCCATGTTGGTGTGTTCAACATTCAGCACCCGTGCTCCCCGCCCACCAAGGGGACACTGCTCAAGTGCCAGGGATATATAGATGTTATCCTCAGTAGGGAAAATCACCTCCTGATTCATCCCGTAAGTCATACTCGGTAAAGGTACCTCCAGATTGACCCGTTGAGCCACCGCCTTCTAGGAAGTCTTCTAAGACTTGGGAAAAAGAAAGCTAAAGGGTGTGTGTGTGTGTGATTTAGATTTTTAAGGTAGCATTAACGATTTTTCAGTCATATGGCTACGATGTCTGCAGTGTGACAGTTTATAGTGATGTCTAGCACTGGGGCATCATGCCGCAGACATGAGCCATGATGTCCCACCCAGTCACATTATCCTGACACCAGGCCGACCAGTCCTAATACTAACTTCCTAATGCTGAGCGCCAAGCGAGGTTATTTTTAGTACCATTTTTGAAGGATTTGGTATGACTCAGCCGGGGTTCGAACCCGCGACCTCCCGCATCCGAGGCGGACGCTCTAACCACTAGGCCACCAGAGCGGTTCGGAAAGTTAAAGGGATAGAATGTAGGGCAACGGTGGTATCAAGAGAGATACGAGAAAGATAATGAAAGTGAGCTAGTAAATAAAGTCCTCCTAGGGCTCGGCGCGACCAGCCGATTTGTCGAGACCTGGCCCATGCCGACCACCCGTCTAGAAGAAGTAGAGGGCAAAGTGTATTGCATCGGAAAGCCTCTGCTCAACTACCAGGATCCTCTACTCCTCCGACACGGGTCGCAACCCACGACAAACAGGTTGCCTCTCCTTAGTCGCCTCTTACGACATGTAGCGAGGCACGTCGGGTGAATTCTACAACTCCGGACCCACAGTGGGTGCTTCCACTTTGCAAGTTGAAATCGGTTTAATACAGCATATTTCTTTGTGGTTAAAATTTGTAACCTATGTCGAAACGTAAAGCAAACGAGACTATGTTAGACAGTTTTGTAAAGAAAAAGTGTAGTTCTAAGTTTAAAACCGAATGGTTTAGTGAGATCGTAGAGGCAGAACTTCCAACGTCAGCAGAAAACAGACGAACGAAACTGGGCGATATCTTTATTTATCGTGACAGTACTGACGATTTCGTTTGTCAGTTGTGTCAACAAGCTCGTGCTGTCTGCGATTGCGGTAGCGGGAAACGCTGAGACGATTGGAAAATGGATGACTTGAAGCGCCACCTTACTCGGAAAATTCATTTGAATTCGGTGTCTAAACTACGATGCCAAAAATCCGGAGGCCTGCACAGACTACTAAGTGAAAGCGCGCAAGATCGAAAAAAAAGAAAAGAGTGTTCTAAGCCGAAGATTGCTGACATCAATGAGGTAAAAATTTTCGGTACAAGGTATACATGACCATATGGCTAAATACGTTTCAATTCCTGAGAGTTGGCGCAGTAAAAATTACGCCTTCGAATTTGTTGAGTGTATCAACTAGGTTGTCCAACAAGAAATCATAAATGATCTACGTAATGCGAATTATCATACTTTTATCGCTGATGAAAGTACTGATATTTCAGTCACCAAAACGTTGATTTTGTACACTAAATTCCGTCCACTTAATGACGTGAATTATAAGACAGTGTTTGCCGAAATTTTTGAAGTTGAGCGCATCTGACAGCAGATCAACTTTTGAGGGTATTAAAAACTTTTATGCAAATAAACTAGAGATGCAGAGGATGGTCATGTTTACTTCTGACGGAGCGTCAGTTATGCTTGGTAAAAACAACGGTGTAGCTGCACTACTTCGCAAAGATGTTCCCCATCTGTTGGAACAGCATTGTGTTGCTGATCGAGAAGACCTTGGAACTGACGCTTGCAAGAACATTTTAATAATGCAGGACATCGAGACATTGGTCAGAACCGTGTACACGCTGTTTCGTAGGTCATCTGGTACAAAAGCTGCATTCGGAGAGCTAGTGACAGTTCTGGACTGTGAATCAGTTTCATTTAGACCGCTGAATGAAGTACGTTGGCTTTCTAGACATTTCGCACCGAGAGCATTTACAAAAAAAAATTCCAGTTTTGATTGACTACTGTAAAAAGCAGTTTGAAGAACACAACGATCCAGTCTGCAAATACTGCCTCAAGAAGTTGACAAACCCACAGATTCGTGTTGCACTGATTGTTTTCGATTAAGTAGCTGGTGAATTAGCCGAGCTGAACAGCGGAGTAACCTAACAACAACTGAAGCTTTTCATTTCGTTAAAGCCAGAATATCCAAGCTACGCGTTCAGTACTTAGGAGACACCGTGCACTGGAATGACGAAGTTCGCGCATTTATAGACGGTGACGAAAATATCAATATGGTTGTCATTCTACGATTTGTTGAACGTGTGTGTTTACATATTCCAGAAAATGAACTAATGGAGTGGAAGTTGTTCGAAGCAATTACTCCGTAAAACACAGCTGTTCTTGACAGTGTTCAAGATGGCGGATTGTTCAGATGGACATTACAATGCTCGTGTGCAAATCAGGGATAACGCAGTCTTTGAGACTATCTCCGGGAATAAATATACTGAATTGGAACCAGCAAATGAAGATGGTCGTATTGTACATGGTAACTGTAGTTTAAATGCATTTTATGATACAGAATTTGGTGAGTGAGGATCTTGACCATGCAGACAATGCAAATCTATGTTCACAGCCTCAGTACATGAGCACGCAGAATGTCGACAATACATGTTTTGACAGAGATGCCCAAGATTCATGCCAACATTGTAACAGCCCAACACATCAATATGTCATATCTCAGGAATTAGATAATCTTCCCAGAGACATGTATATTCAGAAATTGCGAGAGGTTGCACACGATAGCGAAGATATCATAACTTGGTATAGGTCAGTCTTGTTTAGTAGAGCACGAGGTTTTCCTGGCTTTCCATCGGGATATTTGGTGGTTAGAAAGAACAGAAATGGAGTAAGTAGTTTAATAAAATAGGCAAGGGATTGTCATTCCTTCGCTATGTTTATAAAAGTGGATCCTTGCGAGATCGATTCTTTTTTTAGCAAGAAGAAATCAAACCCCAGTGTACAAACTGAACAGGCAAGCAGAACAATCGACTAATGCAGCAAGACTCTCGCTAGCTGAAATCAAGAGTGATTGCGGTCATCTACAACAAACTGTTGGTTCGCTCAGTGAAGAGATTATATCTCTGAAGGCAACTGAAATCACATTGGTGACAATGAATGATCTTAATACATTCCGTGCTAATTTAAACAATAAGGTACAGGCAAAATCTCAAACAATTGAACTGCTCCGTAATGAGATTAAGTCAATGAAAACTACTCAAAGCTTATCGATGAAATAAAATGAAACATTACACACCATCACCGAGCAACTGAGGGTCGAGCTGATGAAGACTTCGAGCAAACCCATGTCTTATGCGTATCTAATCCGCACGCTTGGTCCAGGTGTATGTAACCTAGCATGTAGCGCCAATCTATGTGGTGATCAATGCTCTCCATCGATTGCAGCTCAGAACAAGATTTCTGTGCCTAACTGTTTACGTCCCGTTTCGATTGAGTCAAACACCACTGGTTGAGATACACACCGCTGCTCATCAAGTGCATCTCAGAACAGAACTTCCGTATCCAACTGTGTGTCTCCCCTGTCGGCTGAGGCTGACGGCTCTTTCCCAGTTACAACGGCAGTGGAGTTGCGAACCGGTGTAATGGTCCAACCAGCTTTGGAAAAGTGGGGGGTCCATGTTCCACAAACTCTGGTTTCAAAAAGCTCGGACATAATTTCACAGACAGTTGATAGAGGACATGTCGCCCTCTTCAATGGAAATATCACACAGATTTCCAATGCAAATGTTCACACTAGAACGGCTTTCTGAACATGGTACTTCGACCAGGATAGAGCATGGTAGGCATCCGATGACTAGCAACAGTCATGTGAAAGGTATTGATTCGAAAACCCCTCCTAGAAAGATACCTACCGTCATTGGGGGTCAGATAGAAAGTCCTAGATCGGTTGGTAAACCAAACTTAGAAACTGACTCAGATGGTATTGTTGGACATGAGGTTGTTGATAACAATGATGAGAATGTTGTATTTGAAGGTGTGGTTAGACGTAGAACAAGGCGCTTTTATGTGGGTGGTATTAGCTTCAAATCCACAGCTTAAGGTCTACGTAAGTTCTTGGAAGAATATGATATAGAGCCGTTATCCATAAAGGCTATCCACAGTAGATGTAATTGTCTATCGGCCAAGCTGACTGTATATAACTTAGACTGCAACATTGTTGAAAATGACGTAACATGGCCAAAAGGTGTTTACGACGTAAGGAGGTGGTATGGGAACAAATCCTTGGTTGGTTGGTTGGTTGAATTTTTACGGCGCACCAGCACTATGAGGCTATTTAGCGCCATACAAAAGGTTATACCTTTGATCATTTAAAAATGGTAAGAGGTTTCGTATCGACCAGGGATATGAAACCAAACAGTTCAAAGAAAAACGATAAAATGGTAACGGTGATAAATAAATAAAGCTTCCCGATCAAGGGGGAATGTAAATGGTGCATGATAATGAAAACAGATGAAAGGCAATTCAAATTTAGCGACGGTATATATAGCACATAAAACTGCTCAAGGTCATAGCATAAAAGCAATAGCTTCCGATAAATGTTTACTTCCTTCAGGAAGTCTATAATACAAGACAACGCTCACTGTATCCAAGAGCTCCCTAATGTCATGCACATTGTAATACTGATCACACGTAGGTTGGAGGTCGAAACACTCCAACATAAAGTACTTAACGGTGAAAGGTTCGTTTCAAGAAATGCACTCTGGTGGGTCTTTTCCTTTTAGTCTGTGGTTGTAGGTTAAATAAGTATGACCAATTCGAATTCTTGCAATGACTACCTCCTTCCTACGGACGGCTCTGTAGGAAGGAGTCCATTTTCCTAGGGTTGGCTTGATGGCATGAAGTTTGTTATTCACGGCATCATTCCATGATGCCTGCCATTTCTGACGTAAACATTCTTTGATATTACGTTTAAAATCAGTATAAGGTATTTTAAAATCAGATGGTTCTAGGGATAGGGCCATTTTAGCAACGCTGTCTGCTTTGTCATTACCTTTAATTCCAATATGGCTGGGTAACCAACAGTATACTTTATTGTGGGAGGTACTCGGCTTAGTATGTTTGAGGAGAATATTGGCTAATAATGGGTTATCCAGTTCTCTATTATGTAGTGACCGAGGTACTGATGGTGAATCGGAGAAGATGAATCTGTTTAAAATACGCTTGTTTTCAATATATTGCAAAGCAAGGTCTATTGCTCTGATTTCGGCTGAAAATATTGATATACCATTTGGCAAGCGAACTTTTGTTGTGTGTTTTCCACTAACGAAGGCTGCAGCAGCCTTCTCCTCATCTTTTGATCCATCAGTATATATTCTTCTATAATTTTCAAATTGGGTGAGGAGTTCATGATAAGAGTTGTGGAAGATGGAAGGGTTTGTCTCCGATTTTTTTCCATCGTGTAACGTAAAAAGTACTTTTGGTTGTTGAAGCAGCCAGGGAGGTGTTTCGGAGACGGATGTTTTATGAATTTTTGAAAGATCAATTTTGGTATTGTCAAGGCATGGTAATATTCTAATGCCAAAGGTAGGTGTGGCGTTTGGTTTATTTTCATATAAAGTTTTGGATTTGGGTTGAAAAAAAAGCCAAAAAAAAGCAGGGTTCAGAGGGTTTGATCTTAATTTGAGAGCATACTGTGCGGAAAGCATTTCTCTACGTTGTGATAAAGGTGGCTCGTTCGCTTCAACGAGTAGGCTTTAACACGGGGATGTCTTAAATGCTCCCAGAGCGAGTCTTATTCCTTGATGATGAATTGGATCAAGCATCTTCAAATAGGACTTCCTAGCTGACCATAAAAAACGCAACCATAGTCTAGTTTGGAGCGAATAAACGTTCTATATAAACTGAGTATGACTTTTCTATCAGCACCCCAGTCAGTGTGCGCTACTACTTCAAGTAAATCTAGAGATTTCAAGCATTTAGCTTTCAACTTCTTCAGGTGTGGAATAAAAGTTTTCTGTCGAAGATAATGCCTAGAAACTTTGTATCCTCAACAACTGGAATATGTGTTCCGTCCAGCGTAAGTTTACGTTCATCATGATGTCTTCGTACCTGATATAAATGCATACATACAGTTTTTGTTTTCGAGAATTTGACACCGTTAGTATTTGCCCAATTTTGAATCTTGTTGATATTTTGCTGTAGTTGTCTTTCAATTGTATGCATGTGCTTTGATCGATAACATATTAGAAAGTCATCAACTTATAAGTAGCAATCCACATCAGGAGCCAGACACTTGGTGATGCTATTAATTTGTATGGTGAAAAGCGTCACCGATAAAATACTGCCCTGGGACACACCCATCTCTTCATCGTGCATATCAGAGACGGTGGAGCCCACTCGTACCTTGAATTCCCTGCCTGAGATAAAGTTTGATGTGAAAGAGGGCAGACGGACTTTTAGACCCAGATCAATTAGTATACCGTACTTCCATGTTGTGTCATAGGCCTTTTCTAAGTCAAAGAAAACCGCTACTAAGTGTTCCTTCTTGATGAAAGCGTCGCGAATAAATGTTTCCAGTCTAACCAGATGATCATTGGTGCTACGACCATATCGAAAGCCATTTTGGAAAGGAGATATTAAATTGTTGGTGTCCAAATACCATACAAGTCGAGAATTATTCATTCGTTCCATTGCTTTGCACACGCAGCATTAATTTTCTCTTATTTTTACAGAGCACTGGAGTAACAAAATTGCGGTTGATCGACGATATAGACTGTTTTGTTACTCAGTCACAACTGTCCCAAGCACTTCATACAGGAACTCAAGCAAGGATTTGGTTGGTTGGTTGGTTGAATTTGTTACGGCGCACCAGCACTATGAGGCTATTTAGCGCCATACAAAAGGTTATATATTTCATCATTTAAACATGGTAAAAGGTTTCGCATCGACCAGCGATGCGAAACCAAACAGTTGAAGGGAAAACGATAAGATGGTAACGGTGATAAATAAAGTTTCCCGATCAACGGGGAGTGCAAATGATGTATGACAACTAAAACAGATGAAAGGTAATTAAAATCTAACGACGGTATCTATAGTACATACAACTGTTCAAGGTGATAGCATATAAACTATAGCTTATGATAAATGTTTACTTCCTTCAGGAAGTCTATAATATAAGAAACGCTTACTGTATCAAAGAGCTCCCTAATGTCATGCACAGTGTAATAATGATTACGCGTAGGTTGGAGGTCGAAACACTCCAACATAAAGTGCTTAACAGTGAATGGTTCATTGCAAGATATGCACTCTGGTGGATCTCCTCCTTTTAGTATGTAGGAGTGGGTTAAATAAGTATGACCAATTCGAATTCTTGCAATGACTACCTCCTCCCTACGGACGGCACTGTAGGAAGGAATCCATTCTCCTAGGGTTGGCTTGATGGCATGAAGTTTGTTATTCACGGCATCATTCCATGATGCCTGCCATTTCTGACGTAAACATTCTTTGATATTACGTTTAAAATCAGTATACGGTGTTTTAAAATCAGATGGTTGTAGTGATAGGGCCATTTTAGCAGCGCGGTCTGCTTTGTCATTGCCTTTAATTCCAATATGGCTGGTTAACCAACAGTAAACTGTCCCAAGCACAACTGTCCCAAGCACTTCATACAGGAACTCAAGCGAGGAAGCTAGTAATCTCTTTTCTAGACACACAGTTTATTAAAGAACAGTTGGCAAAATCAAATGCAACGAGGACTCGAATTGCCCACAATTCAGCAGTGAAGACAATTGCCTTGCCAAGTTTGGCAATACAATCAAGGGATTTGTTCTTAAACAGTTTAAGAAAGACAATGACGAGCCCTGTCTTTCTAAGTCAGTCTTCAATGATATCATAAACAGTAAATGTGCCACAGCTAGCAGAAGCTTAAAACAATAAATCGTGGATCTGAAGAATTTTTTGCATTATAGATTAAGACTATTATGACTATAGTTTTGCTGTTTTTATAATAACACTTCCTTCACATGCTGTGATATTGTTTTTTATTTTATATTATTAAATGATTTGATGGCTGCTAATTCATAGTGACAGTGATATTGTGCTAATTACTTTAAAGCATATATTAACATTTTACTTTTAATATTTGATATTACTGGTACTTTCCACACATCAAGGACTAGAAATATGGCGGCAGTACATGCCCATGCATAGAACAATTTTATTGACAACATATCATCTTATAATAGTGAGCTTGCGCGAGCTAAGTAGAGAAGCTTGCGCGGTTTCATATACGAGCTTGCAGCAAGCTTGCCGCAAGCTTACATAACAAGCTCGCCAATTGCAACCTTACCAATTACAAGCTTGGGCAAGCTTCCCCATCATTAGCTTGAGCAAGCTAATAATAAGGAAGTTTCTGCAAGCTTGTAATTGATAAGCTTTTAACAAGCTTACATAACAAGCTTGCTACAGCCTTAAAAAGGAGCAATCTGCACCAGGAGCCAGACACTTGGTGATGCTATTAATTTTTATGTTGAAAAGCGTCACCGATAAAATACTGCCCTGGGGCACACCCATCTCTTCATCGTGCATATCAGAGACGGTGGAGTCCACTCGTACCTTGAATTCTCTGCCTGAGAGAAAGTTTGATATGAAAGAGGGCAGACGGACTTTTAGACCCAAATCGTGAAGGTCATTTAGTATTCCGTACTTCCATGTCGTGTCATAGGCCTTTTGTAAGTCAAAGAAAACCGCTACTAAGTGTTTCTTCTTGATGAAAGCGTCGCGAATAAATGTTTCCAGACTAACCAGATGATCATGGGTGCTACGACCATAACGAAAGCCATTTTGGAAAGGAGATATTAAATTGTTGGTTTCCAAATACCATACAAGCCGAGAATTGATCAGTCGTTCCATTGCTTTGCACACGCAGCATTAATTTTCTCTTATTTTTACAGGGCACTGGAGTAAAAAAATTGCGGTTGATCGACGATATAGACTGTTTTGTTACTCAGTCACAACTGTCCCAAGCACTTTATACAGGAACTCAAGCGAGGAAGCTAGGAACCTCTTTTCTTGACACACAGTTTATTAAAAAACAGTTGGCAAAATCAAATGCAACAGGGACTCGAATTGCCCACAATTCAGCAGTGAAGACAAGTGCCTTGCCAAGTTTGGCAATACAGGCAATCAAGGGATTTGTTCTTAAACAGTTTAAGAAAGACAATGACGAGCCCTGTCTTTCTAAGTCAGTCTTCAATGATATCATAAACAGTAAATGTGCCACAGCTAGAAGAAGTTTAAAACAATAAATCGTGGATCTGAAGAATTTTTTTGGATTATAGATTAAGACTATTATAACTATAGTTTTGCTGTTTTTATAATAACACTTCCTTCACATGCTGTTATATTTGTTTTATTGAATATTATTAAATGATTTGATGGCTGCTAATTCATAGTGACAGTGATATTGTGCTAATTACTTTAAAGCATATATTAACATTTTACTTTTAATATTTTATATTACTGGTACTTTCCACACATCAAGGACTAGAAATATGGCGGCAGTACATGCCCATGCATAGAACAATTTTATTGATAACATATCATATAATAGTGAACTTGCGCGAGCTAAGTAGAGAAGCTTTCGCGGTTTCATATATATGAGCTTGCAGCAAGCTTGCCGCAAGCTTACATAACAAGCTCGCCAATTGCAACCTTACCAATTACAAGCTTGGGCAAGCTTCCCCATCATTAGCTTGAGCAAGCTAATAATAGGGAAGTTTCTGCAAGCTTGTAATTGAAAAGCTTTTGACAAGCTTACATAACAAGCTTCCACAATCTTAAAAATAAGCTTGCGATTTTGGTTTGGGTAGTTTAATTAACCAGCACAACCAGACCAAACTTTTACAACTTACAGCTTAGCAGTGACAATTGCTTAAATCTAAACGACTTGCTTAAAGAATCTTTTCTCCACCAGACACATTGCCGGCTAGCAAAATATTAGCCGTTACACGGGTAAATTCTAATTTAAGCACTTTAGCAGCTAAAAATGCTATTTCGAGAAAATCTATTTGATCCTGCTGTAATTGAAATTGAAAATAATTAATATTCGATTGTTTAAATATGGAAAGCAATATTAATATAATGTGAACAAAATCCTCATCCCACCAGCTGAACGTATTAAAAATTAATTACAAAATGGCGTTGTGTGTATCTTTCTCGCGCCGCAAATTTGAAGTAGATTGTTTAGCTAGGAACACGTTTTAACAGGCAGATCTGTAAAAATATTTAGTGAATTATTCTTTTAATATAACAACAAGAGCATATTCATCATGTTATGTTTCTTGGAACTGATGAGTTAGCCTCGCAACTCACCATTTTTGTTATTTTAAGTTGATCATCCATGTGAAACTTACAGTTACCTCAGTAATAACGTAAAGTCAGTCAACTTCATATTCAAAGTAACTTTTATCAATTAGAATAATAAAATTGTTGAAACAAACATTACTTGAACAATACTAAATAGGTTACTGTTTATATATCCTTATTGAAAAGGCTCAACATTATTCAAGTACAAGAAAACAATGCTTACATTTTCGCGCGGAATCATTGTCCGCCATATTCCCGCTTGTGAGCTGCGCAGGCTCAACATAACTGGTTGACATTCTTGCTTTGCTCGATTTATGCAACAAACACACGATCACAAAACCATATAACATAGCTACGTAGTTAAACGCAGGGCTTATTCTAAACTTAATATAAGACTTCATTCCACAGTACTCGGAAAAAATTCTTTACTTCGTCATGGATGTATATGTGTCCTGGAACAGAATTTAAATTATAGTCTCCATAAACGCTCATTTTTACATGCACCAAATATAAGGTCTTCCATTTTCAACGATGGATATTTACAAAACAAGTACATATACGTTTCATCTACCTAACATGATTAACTCGGTTCAGAATCTAGATTTTACATGTGATAACCATTTTGATAACTAACCCATTTTGGGGCGACAAAATTGATGTCCGAATATTAAGGAGACACGATTTTGTCGCCCTTTGCCTTCTGTCTCCCTTAAGCACTATTTATAATGACGACCTGTCTCCTTATTGCGCTAGATAATTATATATATATATATATATATATATATATATATATATATATATATATATATATATATATATATATATATATATGTGTGTGTGTGTGTGTGTGTGTGTGTGTGTGTGTGTGTGTGTGTGTGTGTGTGTGCGTGTGTGTGTGTGTGTGTGGAAATCTATGGAATCGAAACTACTAACAAAATTACATACATGTATAAAGTTTTTGTATATTTCTGTTTTGATAGGCAGGTGCACAGATGGCGGCAGTAAGGCATTCATGCAACCAGATAGAAAACTAATTTGTTTTCTCTATAATAAGTGTCCTCATGCTCGTCTCGCTTGCTATGGTGTTGCTTCATAGCAACTAGGTGGAAAACTAATTTTGACCTTTTCTATAAGTACGATCAATATAGATATTTTCCCACTGCGTTGGCTTTTACACTGAGAGAGATCTATGGAGATATTCCAAAGCATGTTCGGTAAAACACCAAGAAAACGACTATGTTGGCTTCTCGAACATTAAAAAGACCAGCCAGCAGATTATTTCTATGGCAACTGGAAGAACGCAAAATTTTATGACCTTATTCTATCAAAAATGAACAATTATGAAATTTACCTTATTGTTAAAAATGACCTTTTCTAAAATTTATTATGGACAGACCCTTTTGGACACGGTGGGTATGGAATGACAAGAAGAAATTTCCAACAAAGTCAGGAATTTAGGAGGTCTTCTGCAAGTCTTGAGAGCCTCAACAAACAGGTGCTCGGCCCAAATGGAAAGTTTCATGGATCCTGCATCATCTGATGTTATTGTTGACTGTATAAATGAACTAGCGGGTTACACACTGGATGAGCAAGGCAACAAAAATACGCATATTAAGCCTTCTTCTCAGAATTGGCTACAACATGAAGGCATTGCGGGTTCTCCCAAGAGGATCAGCAATAAAGGAAAATTACCAAGAATTTATAACAAAAAGTAGAAATTTCTTGGAACCCACGGATAAGGAGTGGACAATTTTTAGCACTAATGCGCATAAATTACTACATGAAAACAGAGATGGTGTTCCTGAGAAAGCACTCCTGACTTACGATTTAAAAAAGCTCGGCACTTTCTGTCAGAAGGGGATTAAGAATCATCCTGACAGTTGATTGTCAAAAGAAGCTGAATGAAGACGACTGGAGGGTTTTGAATGTGTATTTGTTGTGCCGAGTGACATCCTTCAATGCCAGAAGAGGTGGTGAGTGAACAAAAATTACCGATCCATGTGTGAATCACAGCAGAAGAAAAACAGGATACAAGACAATTCTGAATTAATAATCAACGACACGGAGAGACTGTTGGCAAAGAGACTTAATGTTTGCTACGTTTCTGGTATAAAAAAGACAGAAAGTGCCAATCATATTAACACCTGATGTAACAAGAGGAATTAGGATTACAATAAAATACAGATATCGCGCAGACGCTGGGGTATTCAACACGAACAAGTTCGTATTTGCAGCACAAAAGTCTGAGAAGGGCACATTCGTGGATGGGAGAGTGTGAAACATTGTGCACATAAATGTGGTGCAAAGTATCCTAACTATTAACCTGTACAAAGATAAGAAAATACATGGCAACTGTTCTTCAGTTGTTAGACACGACGGATCCAGAGCTTCGATCGGCCACAGAACATCTTGGGACATTTAAATGACGTCCACAAGAAGTGGTACAGACTGAAGTACACAACAGTTCAACTAACAAAAGTAGCACGGGTACTTTGTGCCGCTGAAAAAGGGATAATGAAAGCAAACTTGAAACTGAGTTCCCTTCAGATTAAAGATACTGATTAGAGTTAAAAGATTATGTCTGCAGCCATATAAAATAATAAAAAGTGTACATGTTGTCATGTGAAATACCTCGCATATCTTAAATTACAATCGCTTTTAAACCAAATTAAAATTTCGTTATGCAAATATCAAAATACAATTAAATGTATTTAAATACCAAACATATAAGATGCAAGAATGAGCAAACTGCATAATGTATGTATAATTTTGTAATATTACGGTTTAAACATAGTGACAACATTTCATTTGTAAAAACAAGTTTATTGGTTAAGGAATCTAGCAATGGATATTGCGAATAGAGTGCCTTTAATTTTACTATAGCATAATAGTTGATAGATATTAAAGCTCCAACTTAGATTATAGAATATGGTATTTGTGCTGCTAATTTTATCAGTACTCTTCACCTAAGCGTATAAAACTGGTTTTGTTCTGCGTGCTGGCGCCAACACTTTTAGGGATCTTTTCTCTCTGCTCCTGTCCAACGCCTTCGACTCGTCCACTGATGGCGTATATCTGCACACGAGGTCCGACGGGAGGCTGTTCAACCTGGCAAGACTGTGATCAAAAGACCAAAGTGAGGTCGGTGCTCATCAGGGAGATGCTCTTTGCTGACGACGCGACTCTTGTGGCCCACACCAAGGATGCCCTCCAGAGACTGGGAGACCGTTTCGCTGATGCCTGCAAGAATTTCGTGGTCACCATCAGCCTGAAAAAGACAAAGGTCGGCGCACAAGATGCCACCACTGCCCCTCCATCAAAATCGACGGTGTCACCCTGGAAGCAGTTAACAACTTTACTTACCTGGGATCAACCATCAGATCAGCAACACTCTCGCTCGATGTGGAGCTGGACAGAAGGCTTGGAAAGGCAAACACCATTATGGCCCGACTAACGAAGAGGGTGTGGGTAAACAACGCCCTGACAGAGTGCACCAAGATCCAAGTCTACCAAGCCTGCGTTCTCCGCACCCTCCTATATGGAAGTGAGACCTGGAGCACCTACATGAGGCAGAGCGCCGGCTCAACTCCTTCCATATACGGTGCCTAAAACGCATCCTGAAAATCAGCTGGCAAGACCGCGTCCCACGCAGCGCGATCCTTCAGCGTGCAAGTATCCCCAGCATGTACTCCCTGCTAAGCAATCACCGTCTTCGATGGCTGGGACACGTCCGACGCATGGAGGACGGGAGGCTGCCAAAGGACATCCTATATGGATAGCTGGCCACTGGCATCAGA
The DNA here is from genome assembly GCA_016617855.1 of Megalonaias nervosa. Classification (NCBI taxonomy): domain Eukaryota; kingdom Metazoa; phylum Mollusca; class Bivalvia; order Unionida; family Unionidae; genus Megalonaias; species Megalonaias nervosa. The sequence continues at coordinate 8,007 of JAECUM010016539.1, read as the reverse complement.
AGAGTCGGCCGCCCCTCACTCCGTTTCAAGGATGTGTGCAAGGGGGACATGAAGGCATGCGACATTTCACCCGACAGCTGGGAAGTACAGGCCGAGGACCGAGGCACCTGGAGACTGGCTCTCCGCAAGGGCTTTGCAGCTGATGAGAGGAAAGGCCAGCTGGCAGCAGAGAAACGTGAGAGAAAGAACAGTGCGGCAGCAACCCAGCAAGTCCGACTTCCCAGTACGTCTGCACCAACTACAATGGGGACTGTCACGCATCGGACTGCACTGCCACAGCAGACTATGCCAAAACCCCCGAGAGAGACGACACTCCAAGGGCGCTACTCGCATGGTCTCCCGAGACTGCGCCGCCAATGATGATGATAATGTGCTGATAATCTTTATGACTCGTTAACAGAAAGTTGCTGAATCCGACATATCATCCTGTTTTGTCATGTAGTTTTGTACCTGTTTATCGAAGGGCACACCATGTGCAATATGCAGCTTCAGCACAAGTAATGACAGAGATCGGGCTCCTGTAGTAGCACTTGTTTCAGTGAGGTTGAATTAAACTGTTTCAAAACTGTGCAAGTTATGCTGATCTGCCAATTAGTATGACTTAAATTAGTAAACACATAGCGAATCATTTAAGGTTCAGAAAGCCGAAATGGTCGGGAGAATCACTTTGGAGATTGACTTTGAGGTAATTTTAAATCAAGCAAGAGATCTCAGACCCGCTTGAGCTTCTTTTTGAATTATTGACTTTTTCCTGTTTGTTAGGGAATGGAATACAATACTTACGCATTGCCTTTTACTGATTATGCATATATCGCAACTGTAAAAATTTCTATTTTAAGGAAATCTAAAAACAGGTTAAAGATAAACACATACTCTTTCTTTCACGATTAATCCTTTAAAGCCAATACAAGCAATCTGCCTTTCAAATAAGATTACATTTTCGACTAAACATCATATAATGTTTGTTTGTTTTACTGCACTATTATTTCACGTACTAGCGTAGCTTTTCAGCAAAGGGCACACCAAGTGCAACGTGCAGCACAAGCGCAAGGAGGGAAAGAGACCAGGCTCACGCAGCTGGCAAGATCAAAGCTTATTTCAGTGAGGTCGAATGAAACCGTTACAAGAGTGTAGGAAATGATGCTGAGCCGAAATCGAATATGGCTGCCATTACTAAAAATAAGAAAACCTTCAAATGTCGGAAAGGATCATTCTGCTTACGAAGGCATTCGTCTTTTTGATGAAGTTTTTCAGTTAGGCAAGACCTCTCAGGCCCACATGGTACTGATGTTACTGAATTGATCCTGTTTGCTAGGGAATGGTACTAAACGCATACGCAATGCCCACATAAAACTGCTCAAGGTGATAGCATAGAAGCTATAGTTTATAATAAATGTTTACTTCTTTCAGGAATTCTATAATATAAGACGCTCACTGCATCAAAGAGCTCCCTAATGTCATGCACATTGTAATACTAATCACGCATAGGTTGGAGGTCGAAACACTCCAACATAAAGTGTTTAACGGTGAATGATTAGTTGCAAGAAATGCACACTGGTGGGTCTCCTTTGTTTAGTATGTGGTTGTGGGTTAAATAAGTATGACCAATTCGAATTCTTGCAATGACTACCTCCTCCCTACGGACGGCTCTGAAAGAAGGAGTCCATTCTCCTAGGGTTGGCTTGATGGCATGAAGTTTGTTATTCACGGCATCATTCCATGATGCCTGCCATTTCTGACGTAACCATTCTTTGATACTAGGTTTAAAATCAGTATAAGGTATTTTAAAATCAGATGGTTCAAGAGATAGGGCCATTTCATCAACGCGATCTGCTTTGTCATTACCTTTAATTCCAATATGGCTGGGTAACCAACAGTATAATATATTGTGGGAGGTACTCAGCTTAGTATGAGGAGAATATTGGCTAATAATGGGTTCTCCAGTTTTCTATGATGTAGTGACTGAAGTACTGATAGCGAGTCGGAGAAGATGATGTTGTTTAAAATATGTTTGTTTTCAATATATTGCAAAGCAAGGTCTATTGCTCTGAAAAAAAAAATTGAAGTACCATTTGGCAAGCGAACTTCTGTTGTGCGTTTTCTACTAACGAAGGCTGCAGCAACCTTTTCCTCATCTTTTGATCCATCAGTATATATTCTTGTATAATTTTCAAATTGGGTGAGACGTTCACGATAAAAGTTGTGGAAGGTGGAAGGGTTTGTCTCCGATTTATTTCCATCGTGTAACGTAAAAAGTACTTTTGGTTGTTGAAGTAGCCAGGGAGGTGTTTCGGAGACGGACGTTTTCTGAATGCTTGAAAGATCAATTTTGGTACTGTCAAGAAATGGTAATATTCTAATGCCAACGGTAGGTGTGGCGTTTGGCTTATTTTCATATAAGGTTTTGCATATGGGTTGAAAAACAGCCGAAAATGCAGGGTTCAGAGGGTAGGATCTTAATTTGAGAGCATACTGTGCGGAAAGCATTTCTCTACGATGTGATACAGGTGGTTCGTTCGCTTCAACGAGTAGGCTTTCACACAGGGATGTCTTAAATGCTCCCAGAGGAAGTCTTATTCCTGATAGGGTAAATGATGGGAGGGGGTAACGACAGGGGGGTAATGTCCTAGACTCGTGGAATTTCAATTTTAAGGAAATTTAAACATTAAATGTGAGAAACGCATTTAGTTTCATTTACATTAGATACAGTCAACGGATGCAGCATCTATCTTTTTTGAAATCAAATCTATAATTAAGTATGAATAAAAAATTGTCTACATAAACAATACATAGTTTAGTTTTATAACAATAGATTGCTGCCAGTCTTAATGAACCCAAGATATGCTATTATGAATGTTTAAATCCAAAGTAACAGATTTTGTTAAGTTAAATATTTAATTTTTAAAAATTAGTTTTACTACCCCTACGTAAGTAACACATATGAAGATATACGTGTGCTTGTAAATGTACACTTGCGGGTTTGAATCCTGCCACCAGATCAGTTCGTGATATGTTCCTACGCAAAGCATTTGACTACATTTACAAAATAATCTACTCGTGTTGCTTTGCTGTAAGCCATCAAACCAAATCATACATAAAGGAGCGCGTCTATCAAGTCCAAGCAATTAACAATGAAAAGGCACCATAAGGAGTCTTACAATTCTCGTAATAATAATAATAAAGTAGATCATTTCTGAATATCAATTACATTCATCCAACAGTGTATCTGCATTTTCATCGTTGAACTAAATTACCACAGACTGCATTGTAAGCAATAAAATGAAAATAAAATGACAGGTATAAAGTTTTCGCAGGAAACTAATATCATAGAGATGGAATATGAGAAGGGGAAAAAACAATACTGAGGTCAGCATACGCTACGCCGTTAAGACTAAACCTTCTGATAGACGAGCACGGCGTATTGCACTTGTCCAACTGTGTAGCCCTTTATTTAATAATCGGGTGAACAGTTGTGTATATATCAGGCATCCCTCTTAAAACAATTAAATTATAATTAAATTAATGTCATAAATCTTTTTTATCTCTATTTACTCTCTCTCTCTCTCTCCAGAGGAAAAGAAACCCAAAAGGAAATGGACAAAAGAAGAAAAAGATACTCTTGACAGCTTTGAAATGTTTCCTGGCACACAGAAAGAATGCCGCAAAAGTATTCTATGACAAAATTTCCTCAACTGGCTGGCAGAAGTTGGCAAAATCTAGTTTTCATTGTGAAGAACGCGCTTGTAACAAGTAAGCTAAATAAGACAGCATTTGTTACAAAATAAAGCTAATTTTCATTTTGTAACATGCTGTCTGTTTCAGTACTATACTTAATACACTAGATATCAGTTTATAGAACAATCATTAACCCAATGTAGACCAAAGAAATATTTGTCGAAACCATTCAGATTTGTCCATAAATGATACAATTTGATCTCATTGCATCACAATCTAATCCAGTCAAAACGCAAGATCACAAATATTAATACCAAATTTCAAAATGTCAATTATTGCTCATAAATGCTAAAAGTTGTTTATGCGAATAAGCTACAACTCCAAATCGTTCAAGTATGTGTAAAACAAAAGTAAAATTGCTGTAATAGCCTAAAAATATAATAAAATCATCTACATCTGCATATAAATGCACTTGAAAATTTCATATATAACTGGTCTCTTTTCAACAGCAGTGAACTTTCTGCCAAAAACTGTCTAAACCTTTTCTATCCCACTTCCCCCCCCCAAAAAAAAAATGCTATAAAGTGCTAAAAATCTAAGCAGCTCATGCAGATTTAAATACATGTATGCCTCCAAAATTCCTCGAGTGGATTTCGGTAAATCGTGGCAATAAAGGTTTGGTCAATATATGTAAAACAAATAATTGAAAATGTGTAATTAATCATAATTGCCTGAATATCGAACAAGGTCATCTAATGATGACTTACCAGGAATAAAGTTTGTAGACTGTCTTGTTTAACAGCAAAACAATATGCCTCCTTATGCTATCATAGCAATAAATATTACATTACATAATACATATTGTACTATGACTCCAGGAATTCAAGAATATTCCTTGATGTGGTGACGTTATTTCTTCAAGTCATGTAGATAAATATAAATCAGAATACATTTTACAAAACGTTTTATATAATATCGAGGTCATTTTTGATGTGATAAAGAATATCCTAGTATATTTTGAGGCTACCAAATTCAATACCTTATAATACACTCAATACCATTATTGGGTAAAAATTTATTCTGCACAATTTGCTTGTAGGAACACATTGCAAAGAGAAACAGAGCTGTCAGCTTAATGTTTCAGCACGCTTAAATCAAACATCAGGTATTATTTTCTTTGGCCTGGTTAAAAACTGGCGAAACACTTCACGTGATCAATATGAAAAAGCTTAAATAGAGTGTTTTATGTACTAAAATGAATACCCTTAAGTTTTATTTATGAGATTATATAAGTACAAACAGAAATTTGTCAAATGAAGTAATGATATTCTCAACAGGATTAAATTCCATACTATACTAGCAGGCCATGTATCAAAACCGCACATTGATATTTACATTCTGGACTCGAGCCTCATAATTTGAGAGCAATTGCTTTAAGCTAAACTTAGATATTTCCTGGATATTATTTAGGTTCTTTGTACTCAATAAGCCTAAAAATACCAAATGAATGTTTGCTTGGCCTTCCCTGGCTGCAGTGAAAGGGATGTGCTTTATGTACATGTAGTTTAACTGTGTTGTTTCTACTGTATAAATTAAACAAGTTTGTTTCCATACTGGCCCTGCTTCTGCGTTACGATTAATACAGTGAAACCTCTCATAAGAAGCCACCTCTGGGAAGAAACTGGACCTCTTTTTTATATACCTTAGCAGTGTATTTCTCAATGTTCTTATGCATTGCAACTATTTGCTTAAAAGCATAGATGGAAGGATTTTGCATATTGAATCTGGAAGTATAAATACATTTTGCCAAAACTGGCAAGAAATTACACAAACTGTCCAGTTGTTCACTTCCTAAAAGTGTTTCTTTTTTTGGACAAACGTACAATATTTGGGTAAGTAGGTGCAAAATATTCATTAAAACTGTACTACAACTGTGAAGTTATATTGCAATCAAACAAAAGATGTTCAATACTTTCATTCTCACTCTTACAGAACGTACATTTGTGTTCATCTAATATGTTAATTCTTTTCAAAAATATCATTAGTAGCGATTATTCTATGGATTAATTTAGAGTTAAAAGAGATCAACTTGGTATCTTTGGTACAACATTTCGCCCGGCTATAAATTTCAGACCACAACTCACTACTGATATTATTTAATACTTATTTTCATCGTTAATGCTTTGAATCTCGGTATGAAAAAGTCTTGATATGCTCAACAAATTTATTTAAATACAATTTATTAATAAATGGATTTAATTTGTTTAGAAGGATGTTAAAGTAGTGAGGTTTTATGCCATACGCTAGTCATAATTCTTATCACCAATGAAGATGTACAAATCAAATATCCTTTTACCCATGTTATGTGTGCAGTTTGAGTGACTGTACATATGCATTCACTGCATAATTGTTGCTAGCTTGATACATTGTGGGTAAAGCATATATCTCGCAATAATGCTTATCCAAAGTAACGACTGTTCTCACAAGTGTAATAACTAAAAGGCACAGACTTCAACTGGATTATGAAAAAAGGGCCTCTGCAATGGTTATGTAAACATTGTTTCTCCATCTGTCCATCCATTCAATATCAATGTTTTGGTTAACATTTATGTTACTGGCAATTTAGAACAATGAAAAGCCATTCCATCCCTTCCTTAAGCTGCCATTAAGGACAACCTTTTGCAAGTAGTAGTGTTAGTCCTAATACTTTGTACATTGTATGATTTTTAGTCACTTCTATGAGATATTCATATATGTGGAACATTTCAGTTTTTGTACATCTTTAGATTATAGGTCATTTTTATGAGGCAATCAGATTCGGAACATTCGTGTTTCTTTAGATTTTATAAACCACTTTTGTGTGGCAATAAAATATTGGAACATTTGGTTTTGTTCATTTTTATATTTTATGGATCATTTCCAGTTAGAGCCAATCGCTCTGTCGCTCCATCAGGCAGTATTTGGCCAGGCGATGGAGCGATGAAATGATGCAATGGAGCGATTTGTCTACTTGTTTTTCAACCAGGTGGAGACAAAAGGCGAAAGATATACTAGGAAATTGCATTTGTATGTATTATTTATCAACCAGACACAAGAACGCGCAGTTCTAAAGAAAAAAAAAATCGGCGGGGGGAGCGTTGCAATCTCGAGACGAGACGGTATAGTCAATGCGATTTGGTGTGGATTTGAGTATGTATTTGGGTGGTGATTCGGGTGTTTCATAACACCCCACAAATACTACATATCCGCAGGATGGTATGTATTTATTTAATGACGTATGCAGGGTTTAACAGCACATCAGCACACTGCTGCCTATATGTGTCAAATATAACATGCTAACCAGAGTACCATCAACGTCGAGAAATCGTATTATTTGCGTAAACATCAACATAGGAATACTTCAAAATTTCACTTTTACACATCAACCTTGCGACGTCTTATCGTGTGACATGTCTACACACCAACGTTGAGGACTGCGCGAATGAGGGGTGTATTATCTCATTTACAAAGCAAATAGTATTAATCTTAGAAAAATAAGAAATACCTAATTTTTTTGCTATTAATGTTGTCTTTCAGATGTCTTTGCAGCGACGATTTGTATACGTTTCAATCAGGTCCTCCTACGGTATGTCGTACAACATAGGAATATAGTTTTACACATTTTTAACAGGTTACGGAAACATTCCAAGATTTTGGTCCGATATGACCAATATTGATTATGATTTATCCTCAAGAATCTCCAAAATTCTAATATTTAAACGTTTTCACATGTTACTCCACATACATTAGGACAGGGGTGCACAACCCCTAGCCCGCGGGCGCGATCGTGTTCTGTCTGGCACTCAGGACAAATTAAGACAACACAGAAATCTGGACCGTGAACAGTAATTATATTAAAAACATTAGTGTTTGCGGCCCTCGAGTGGTTTTAGAAATAGTGTTTGCGGCCCTCGAGTGGTCTTAGAAAATGCAATCTGGCCCTTGGCCGAACAAGGTTGTTCACCCATGCCTTATTTGCGGCCCTCGAGTGGTCTTAGAAAATGCAATCTGGCCCTTGGCCGAACAAGGTTGTTCAACCATGCCTTATGAGGAAACCTTACTATATCCTAATGTAGTTACTTCATAAATGCATTCTTTAGTCTGCATTAATTAGTCACACAAATAAGTGGACGTGAAACAAGATGTCAACTTATTTCGGCAGTTATGATTTGTCTGTGAATTAATGATCTTTTTCAGTACATTCTCATGGGGCATTCAGATCAAATTAAGGGACAAGCAGCAGAGAGGGTGGACCCTACAACTTTTTAGAGACCTTATTTTTGAAAATTAAGG